>PVKS010002273.1:110329-121268 GCA_004027875.1 Aplodontia rufa
AAGAGTTTCATTACCAAGAAACGATGGAATCTTATGTGCTAAGTTAAGTATAGAGAAATAACTGCATCTGTGCATGTTTTGTGTGTGATAATGTAATCTGTCCATGTTGTACTTCACAGTGTGCTAATTCATGCAGAACACAAAAGAAGTACGAGACCTGTTTTTTCCAATTCCATAGTAAACGGTGGAAATTATTCCCATTACTAATCATATAACAGGTTGAAGTTTATAATGAGAAATATTTTATACTCTGATTGTTTAAAGAAATATAACATTACACAAATCTCTTTCTGTTTGTATATTTAATCTATTGTCTTTTAGCTAAATTTGCATGACAGCAAAATAAGCTAGGACTCAAATATATTAACTCTACACTTTTGAGTATTTTCTTTCACAGTGCAATTCTAACTTCCATTAGTGATATTAACATGAAGGTCAGATTTACCGAGAGGTAATGTTCAGCCTTTGAAGCCTCACCCAAATGTGTATATACGGGCTTTGTCCACTAATGAGCATTCTTTCACATTACTGGTTTTGTAAAGCATTGTGCTGTGGCCGTCAATCAACTCAACAGCTGCACTGAGGCCTTCAGATGGCTGTATCCATGGCAACATGCCAAAAATGGCCACACAAATTAATCCATTTGTGTGGAATTCTCAGTGAGAGTCCACTTTCATCTTTCAGAAATGACTGTTGGGAAGTCTGATGATAATGTAAAATATTGAGCAACAGCAAAACAGTGATGGACTAGCCACAGGTTCTTCTCCCTCTGAACAGTGGGGCTTCTTTTCCTTTTTATCTATTAAAGATGACAGGAAATAGGTGGGGATTTTGTAATGCTACACTAATGTTCTCTTAATAAAAAAGTCACATTAATTGAATGCTCTCACATAAGATCCTTTTCACCTCTCACCAATACCATCTGATCAGCTTTGAAAATGAGAGCAAGGGTTTACACAGTGATGTACATTTGAAAAGTAATCTTTTCTCGATGCTTCATTGCTAATAATATTCACACACATATAGCATGAGAGACACTACCAACATCACACTTGGAGTTAGCTTACTCTGTTACATAAACCAGTGAAGCTAAGTCCTTGTCTCTTACAAAAGTTAAAACAACTGCTGAGTGTATTCTTGTTAGAATCTTACATTAGTGCTGCATCTAGAAAAATCTGTTCTTCTATTACTATATCCTAAAACAACATATTGTTGTGCTTAGATGAAGTTATTTAATGCAAAATTAAAACTGGATTATCAAAATATTGAATTATTAAGTTTTCCCACATGGGACAGATAGTACTTTATAATTTGGAATTTACAGTCATTATTCAAAGACATTCAAACGAAAGGGAAAGTGATGTGTTTCATGCCTCTTACTCCTGTCTTAAGCATTTCAGTTGTCCTTTTACATACAGAAATTTTTCTATTATGTAATACTCAGCTTTCTCAAGTCCTGGAAACCTTTGAGAATCTAACAAAAGCTCTCAGCACCTGTGAAAAATGCATATACGTATGCTGTACTTTCAGTTGATTATGAATTACAGGTTAAGAAGATGTTGGTCAAGTTCATGTTCAAAATTTCCTTTTAAATATTCAACGGAGACTCTGGTTTCAGTCTCAACATTTAATGAGGGTTGAAAGCTGTCACTCCCAAATCTGCAATAAGAAAGAGGTAAACAAAATGAAAATGAATGTCCTGTTTTAGATCTAATAGGTAACTGAGTTTGCAGAGCAAACTGCCACTCTGAAATCTGGAAAGACAGGGGCATCTCCAGTCAGAGCAGAGATCTATTTACCTGGAATGGGAGGTATTAGGATTACAGAAATGACACTTTCATGGCTTCCTAGAGGCTGAGAATAGACTAACTTGGGAGTGAGAATCTCCTAGGTCTGCAATTTTAGTAGAGTCCCAAACTTTCATAGATTTACTTCCAGAAACTTCATCAGGTTCTCATGGTGAAGAATTAAAAAAAAAAACACTTATATTCAGTATTTCCTCAAGGAAGGGAGAAGTAATCATTGTGAATACCCTTAGAGTGTTTTGTATAACAAAGACTCTTTCCCTAGAAGAAAAGATTTTGCCAGAGCCACTTCCCAGTTGGGGAAGGATGTTTCCCTTACTCTAACCCCCACAGACTTTTTATTACATCTAATGTGGGAAAATTCATGTCACTGGAGAAACAGTCGTGAAGATCAGAACCCAGGGACACACAGGCAGACTAAACACTGAGACTTAATGGTAGGATTCTAGAACACTCACCTCCCACATCTGACCACCCCTACAACATAATGTAATAAAAGTGAAAACATTACAGTGAACTGCAACTGAAAGAGTTGGAAAAACACAGGTTGACTCTGAGGAAGAGTAGTTAAAGCTGCTGAAAACCGAGAAGAGAGACAAAAACAAGTATAGTAACTATACCTCTGGCTCCTACAACTCCAGCAAATATTACACAACCCCTAACCAGATTAAGCACTCCTGACCTTAGTTACTATCACTTAATATATCAGGTTATTAACACAAAAAAGAGAAGAAATTGATATAGTCTGAGAAACCAAGGAACCAATCTCAGAAAGAATGCAAGTGTTGAAATTATCATGCAGGAATATAACTATAATTAATAACTATAATTATAACTATAATATAACTATAGTTAATAAGTGAGTACTCTAATGGAAAAGGAATATATTTGAGAGCTGCTAGATAATGTAAGAAGAGATGAAAACTAAGAAGGTGAAGAAGTACTAGAAATAAAAGGATCACTGTAACAAAATTGAAGTATATCGCTAATAGGTGAATTGGTAGATTGGTCCCAGCAGAGGAAAGAATTAGAAGGATCAATAGAAGACAGGTCAACAGAAATACTCCAAACTGAAATAAAAAGTAAAAAATGAATAAAAAAATAGGAAGAGAACTCGGAGACAACTAAAAAAAACTTATAATACAGGTGTAACTGGAATATTGGAAGGGAAAGAAAAAAATTAGCAACAGAAATATTTGAAATAATATGATTAAGAATTTTCAAAAATTAATGACAGACATCAAACCATAGATTCAAGAAGCTAAGAACACAGAGCTGGATAAAAAAACAAAACAAAACAAAAGGAAACAAACTATACCTAGACTTATCATATCCAAACTCCGAAAAGAGAGAAAATCTTGAGAAAAGCCATATAACGGAAAAATCTCCTTATTTCTTTTGGAATAAATGTAGCATTTACAGGGGAATTCTTATCAGAAACCATGCAAGGAAGATGAAAGTGGAGAGAAAGTGTTGAAAGAATACATTTTTAAAACTAGAATTCAGTTTGTAGTAAAATTATCCTTCAAAGGTAAAAAATAAAGACTTTCTTAGACAAAAACTGAGAAACTTCACCAGCAGACTTTCCCTGAATGAAAAGTTAAAAGAATTTCTTCAGAAAAAGTGTATGTCAGAAGCCCAGACCTATATGAAGAAAGGAAGAGCATTAGATAAGTAATAAAAGAAGATAGACTAAAATATTTTGTTGTTCTTAATTCATAATTGATCTAAAATGGAAATGTTCATTTATATGAAGTAACAGTGGGAACAATGTATTGCGGGATGAGGTACGGCAAAATGAAATAAATGACAGGAATCTAATAAGACCCAGGATGGAAAAATTAGAAATGTTCTGCTATAAGCAACCAGCACTACAACTGAAGCAGAACAGTATTATTTATTTGAAGGGTGACAGAAAATTTCAAAAATGTATTAGAAACTGCAGAGTAACCACTGAAATGTTTAACAAAAGAAGTACCATTGATGTGCTGAGGCAATGTAAAATGAAATCTTATGATATGTTCCGTTAAACCGTAGAAGGCAGAACAAGGATAAAGGGAACAAAGAAAATGCAAGGAACGAGAATCAGTTGAAAACATGAAAATATAAAGCCAACATTTTAATACTAACTTTCAGTGTGAATCACCCAAACACGCACATTAAGACAAAGATTAACAGAAAGAATTAAAAGCAAACAAAATGAAAACAAGACCCAAGTTATTTGTTGTCTACTGAAAATTCACTTAATATACGATGAATGACCCAGAGATTAAAAGGTAAGAATATACCATGCAAACATATATCAAAAGAAAAATGAAATAGTTATAAATTTCTGGCAAAATGAGATTCAGAAGAAGAAAAATTATCAAGGGATAAAGAGGAGCATTACACAATGATAGAATGGTTAACTTTCCATAAAGACATAACTATACTTAAAGAGTATTTGCTTGGGCTGGAGCGATGGCTCGGCTTTCCAGTGCTTGCCTGGCAAGGATGAGTACACAGGTTCAAACTCCAGCACCCACGTACACAACTAAGTGTCAGAGCAATGAAAGTCATGTTGAATAAATAAAGCTTGATTCATTGTCTCTCTCTCATTGTCCCTCTCTCTTAAAAAAAAAAGAGTATTTGCTTAACAATATAATCTCAAAATACATGAAAAAACCTGATAGAAATGAACGAGCAAGAGAAAAATCTATTTTGGTTGAAGACTTCAACACTCTTCTTTCAGTAATTAATTCATCAAGGGAGAAAATTAGTGAGGTATACAGTGGACCTCAAATACTTTGTGACTGTATTTCCCTAACATCAAAATCAGATAAAGAAATATGAGAAAGAAAAGTAAAGATGAATATTTTGTGAGCATAGATGCAAACTCCTCAACAAAGTATCAGTAAATCAAATATACCAACGCATAATAATAGTTATGTACCATATCCAAGTGATATTCATTGCAGGTATGCAAGGATGGTTCAAATTTTAAGATCAATCATAAAATCCACTATATCAACAGGCTAAAGAAGAAAAAGAGTCTAATTATATCTATCAAAGCAGATAGTGCATGAAAAATTCCAACACCCACCCATTCATTATAAAATCTCTCAGCAACCTAGAAATTGATAACGAACATCCTTCCCCAAATCTACAACTAATGTTGAGAAATTAGATACTCTCTGTTATGACTAGAAATAAATAACACTGTCTTTTTTCTTACCACTTCTATTTAACATATTAGTTCTAGCTACTACAGTAAGACAGTAAGAAAAGGAAATTAAATTTATGTATATCTGAAAGCAAGGAATGAATTTGCTTTTATTCACAGATGACACAGATGATTTTGTAGAAAATCTCAAAGAGGTGAGAAATAAAAATATACAGAAATCAACTGTTCTATATACTAGTAGTGAACAATTGGTATTTAAAATTAAAAATACACTTTAAAGCAGCACTCTACAAGCTGAAGTACATGGAAATATATGTCTTATCTACATTGGAAAACTGTAAAACACTGATGAAAGAAACCAAAGAACATCTAAATTTAAAATAGAATTCCATGTTAGTATATTGAGAGTTAGATTGTTAGCATGAAGTTCTCCTAAAATTAAAGAGGATATTCAATGCAATCCCAAACATAATTCCAGTAAATGATTTTATAGATATTTGCAAATTGATACTAACATTTAAATGAAAAGTCAAAAGACTAGAACATAATTCTGAAGAAAAAGAATAAAATTGGAAGACTTATGTTATACAATTTCAAAACTTAATATAAAGTAAGTAATCGAGAGTATAGTACTAGTGAAATAGTGTAAAACTGATCAATAGAACAAAAATCAATAATCTCTAACAATTGGATGAAGTCAATTCGATGCAGAATTGAATTTTCAACAGATGGTGCTGGAAAAATTGGATGTTCAACAAAAAAATGAACCTAGATATAAATATTACATATTTTATAAAAATGAACTGAAAATACAATTTTGCTCTTAAAGTAAAATACAAGACTATAAAACTTCTACAAATAAAATGTAGGAGAAATTCCACATGACCTCAGACATGACACCAAAACACGATACATGAAAGAAAAAGTGGTTATGTTGAGCTTCATTAAAATTGAAAACAAAACAAAAACTATTTCTCTGTGAGAGAAACTGTTAAGAGGATGAAAAGACAAGCCAGAGACTAGGAGAAAATATTTCCAAAGCACATATTTGATAAAGGACTTGTATCCAAAATATACAAAGAACTCTTAAAACTGAACAAAAAGAAAATAAACAGCCCAATTAATAAATGGGCAAAGAATCTGAGAAGACACCTCATGAAAAAATATAGATGGAAAATAAGCGTCTGCAAAGATGCTAAATAGCATTACAAATGAAAACAATGAGACATACCACACACCTATCAGTAGGTCTCATATTTAAGAGCTGACAGTAACCAACGGTTATTAATCATTAATAATAGAAATGGAAAGTGGTACATAGTATCTGGAAGCCAATTTGGCAGTTTCTGACAAAGGTAAACAGAGTCTTAGCGTATATCCACAGATCAGGTTCCCAGGTATTTATCCAACTGACGTGAAATGCATCTTACAAAAATCTGCAAATAGATGTTTATAACAGCTTAATTCATGATTTCTCAAAAGTAGGAACCAACAGCTGGAGTGGTGGCTCTGTGGTTGGAGTGTTTGCCTGGCATGAGCAAAGACCCAAGTTCAAATCCCAGCACCACATACACAACTAAGTGTTGGAGAGACAAAGGCCGTCTCTCTCTCTCTCTCTTAAAAAAAAACAAAAACAGCAATGGACAAATTTTGGTACACTCAGGTAAAACAAAATTATCCATTAGTAAAATAAATGAATTATTAGCACGTGAAAAGACATGGATAAGACTTTAGTGCAGAATGCTAAGTGGAAGAAGCTAATCTGAAAATGTCACATTTATTATATGACCGATTATATGGCATTCTATAAAGTTAATATTTCAGTGGTTCATGTGGAGGAAATGAAGGTTGAGAAGGTGAAGCACAGGGTCAGTTTTTCCTTTTAATTTGGTAAAAGTTTTGATACTTTAATTGTGGGTACATGGCACTATGCATTTTTTTAGCACTCATAGAACTTTATATCACATACAGTGAACCTTAAGGTCTAAAAATTTTTACAAATATTTTTGAATTTGGGGACATTTCAGAATGAAATTCTGAGTTTGACAGAACAATCCAACAATATTACAAATGTGTGAAAGAAACTTTACTGAAGTGATGGGGTTGAAAACACTGACCTAGGTAACTTTGGAAATGAGTAGCTGTAAAATCAACGGCAAAAGCAACTTCGCAAAAGCACTTTAGTTGATAAAGTTGTTTTCCATGGATTAGGGGTAACAACTCTGACACCTTGTATACTGGGATTGAATAATTAAGTAAAATGATGGAGAGTGATGGAAAACAGATTTCTCACATTTGGAGTGGAAAGTTACAAGGGAAGCAGGCTAGAATGATTTACCTGGGAATGGATTATTATATGTGAGGATTAATCTTGATTGTCAACTTGACTGGATTGAGAAATGCCTAGACAATTAGTAAAGCACACTCTTGGGTATGTCTGAGAGGGTGTTTCCAGAGAGGATTGGCCTGTGGCACAAAAAACTGATAGGGGGAAGACCTTTGCAGAATGTGGGTGACACCATTTAATAGGTTGGGGTTTCAGAATAAAAACAGAAGGGGGCATCATGCCAGTATGCACAAGCTCAATTCTGCTTGAGCAGGTGCGTCTATTGTTGCTGCCTTTGTTTTGGACATCAGACTTCAGCTTCTGTTTTCTACATGGACTTCACCAAGCAGCTCTCCAGAGAGCGTCCAGGCCTTCAGCTTTGGACTGTGGCTGTATTATTGGTCCCTCTTGTTTTTATGTTCCAGTTTCTTGGACTGAGAAACTACTAATTCCTCTGGTTTTCCAGTGTACAGATGGCCATTGTGGGATCATCCAGCTTCTGATCCTGTAAGGCAATCTAATAAATCAATTTATAAATCATTATACAAATAATTCTGTTCCTTCAGAGAACCCTGAGTTATTAGAAATCAGCACCGACTCATTTTTAGCTCAATATCGATTCAGAAATTATATATAGAAATATTATTTAATTATATATGTACATATATGTGTACATGTGAATTCGAATACACACATACATCTCTTTGCTCTTTCAATTGACAGGGCCTAGAAATGATGATGAAAACTAGTAATGCAACACAGCTTTCACCTAGATGTGGATTACTAACACCCTGTTCCAATAGAAAGAACCAGCGCTTCCTGAGAAATGGCTGATTCTAGGACTGGGACAGAAAATAAATAAGAGGATTCTAGAACTAGGGCAGTGAATAGATAAGATGATCCTGGAGCATCTTGTAACAACACACACACACACACACACAAAAACACAAACAACAACAACAAAAAAAAACCCCAACTCCACAATGATGTAGGTATGTCAAAGAGTCAAAGGGGTAAGATCTTCCAATTGCAATGAGGAGCAATAAAATAAATTAGGGCTGAATTATAAAACCAAGGTATAAAATAAATATCCAGGAATCTATACTCTTATAAATAAATGATTAAGTAAATGCATAAATGGTGGCAAATAGATGAATTTCTTTTGTGAGGAATTCTAAAATAACTTTTGTAGACACCCAAACATCTAAAAAGTGGAATATGACTTCACACTCTTTTATGTGTGAGCAGAAAATAGTGACTTCCATTCAAAGATTACAGTGTGGAAATGGGGAAAAAGAGTAAAAAAAGTGTTGAGAAGAAAACTGAGAAACTCTACCACAGTCAAATGACCTTGAGCAACACTGAAAGTGGCAACTCATGTTGATAAGTGTGTACCTTTGACATGTGGTGTTGCAACTGGCATCTTGGCTCTAGTCTCTTCCTCCCTAAAACCCATAACCCTGCCTAATCAAGAGGAAAACATCAAACAAATGCCAGTTGTGAAGCATTCTACAAAATTCCTTACCAGTACTCCTCAAAATTGTCAAGGTCTTCAGAAACAAGGAAGAACAGGAAGCTGGAACAGCCCAGTTACCTAAGACATAACAACTAAATGATGTGTGGGGTCTTTAAAGAGATCATTTCACAGAAAAAGGACATTAGGTAAAAGCTAAGGAAGTGTGAATTTAGTTAATTAAGATTTCAATGGTAAAGTGCTTCTCTCTACATGCAATTATTTCTTTTAGTTGTTCTTAATAATTCTTTCATATCCTAGAGAGTTCATGAAAATTAGATATGGGAGCTTTATAGGTTAATGCTTTACTCTTCATAAACATGAATAAATATCACTGCATAATGTCCTTAAATCTTATCCAAACAAGATTTCATTAATTGGGCATTTGCCTAATTCCTAAAACTATATCACGCCACTTCTGGATTTCTGACAGTTGCAACTGAGGGAACAGGGGCAGGAGTGGAGCAATGTCTCAATCAGGAACATGTTTCTTCAAGCTAGTTTCTTCAGATAATGATGTTAACAGTGAAATTTTAAAAAAAGAAAGAGTAAAATAAAAGAAAAGATAAAATAGTAAAGCTGTACTAAATTGAGGGGACAAAAGAAGGCAAAATAAAAGTTTCTGTCCTATGTTCAAAGTCTTAGGACTGAACAGCCATGAGGGGTCTGGGTAACGTGATTTTGGTTTCCATGTCTCATCGGAAGACATAACAACTGTAATTTTTTAGCTGTATTTGCTTAAAGATATCAGAATACGGAAATCCTTTAATACTTCCCATCTTAAAAGAAAAAAAAAAACTCGGCTCGGTGGCTCATGCCTATAATTCCAGTGGCTTGGGAGGTTGTGGCAAGAGGATTGCAAGTTCAAATTCAGTCTCAGCAACTTAGTGAGGCCCTTGGCAACTCAGCAAGACCCAGTTTCAAAGTAAAAATTATAAATAGGCCTGAGATGTTGCTCAGTGGTTAAGCACCCCTGGATTTAATCCTGGTACAAAACAAAATGAAAATTACTTCTCAAGACTTCAAACTGCCTTCCATTCACTTTCTCTTTTCTCTGTTTTCTCTTGTATTCATGCTGCTAAGAGTTGTCCACAGATAGTGCCCATTCTTTGTAATTAATTTTATTCATCAAATTTCATCAATCTTGCTTTTAATCCCATGGCTCAGTTGAAACAACAGTTGTTAAAGAGGAAAAGTAATAGTCATATTGTCAATTCCAAAATTAATTTTTGTTTTTATTTTGCTCATCTTTATCAACAATAAAGTTTTTACTAACTTCCTTTTAAAATTACTTTCTAGCTTGAACTCATAAATAGAATAGTGGCAGGATACAAGATCAACACGCATAAATCAATAGCTTTCCTATACACCAATGATAATAGGACTGAAGAAGAAGTCAGGAAATCAGTCCCTTTCAAAATAGCTTCGAAAAAAATAAAATACTTGGGAATTAACCCTACAAGGGAAATCAAAGATCTCTTTAACGAAAACTATTAGTCATTGAAGAATGAAATCCAAGATGATCTAAGATGGAAAGATGTCCCATGCTCTTGGTTAGGCAGAATTAATATAATCAAAATGGCCATTCTACCGAAAGCTTTATATAGATTTAATGCTATCCCTATAAAGATACCTATGTCATTCTTTACAGACATAGAAAAAGCAATTCTCAAATTCATTTGGAACAACAAGAAACCAATAATTGCCAAAACACTACTAAGCAAGAAAGATAAAACAGGTGGTTTTGCCATACCAGATTTAAAACTATACTATAGAGCTGTAGTAACAAAGACAGCATTGTACTGGTATCAAAATAGGAAAGAAGACCAGTTGAATAGAATAGAAGACCCTGAAACAAACCCTCAAATCTTTAAACATCTGATTTTTGACAAAGGGGAACAAAATATTACATGGCGGAGTGACAGCCTCTTCAACAAATGGTGCTGGACAAACTGGTCAGCCACATGCAGAAAGTTGAAATTAGACCCATATCTTTCTCCTTGCATGAGAATCAAATCAAAATGGATCAAGGATCTAGGAATCAAACCAGCTACCTTGTAACTGATAGAAGACAAATTAGGTCCAACATTTCAGCATTTGGGAGTAGGCAAAGACTTTCTCAACATGTCTCC
>PVKS010002274.1:0-49071 GCA_004027875.1 Aplodontia rufa
AAAGAAAGACTCGAGTTCAAACCTGTAAAATCAGATACAGGTGACCAAAAAGAAGTCAGACCTAAAAGCGACTGAGCAAAGGTTTTATTGGGTGGGAATCCGCTCTCGGGTGAGGTTCACTGGTCCGCCAGACTGAGGGAGGGCCAGGGAAATCCTATATACGGCCCTGCCTGGGCAGCGACTTTATAGTCTGGGGTGGGCAGGGGAAGTTTGGGGGTCTCATATCCCTCAGGGATTGGCTGGTGAATCCGTTGATCATCAGGCAATTGCTAGACGCCATTGGGGTTTATCTGTCAGTGCCTGATTGGTTGTTCCTTCACACCTGATGCCCTGCCCCATCCACCTGCCTGAAACTGACAACATCCACACCTTTTTGGTGATATAGGACGCAGATTTCCATCTGGCTACTTCCTGCTGTTTATGGGGCGTTTTGGGGAGGGAAAGGTTCTGGTGTTGGTTTGGTAGGGAGGTGGTTGTAAGGGTGCAAGAGCATTTAGTTGTATGCTACTCTAGCCACCTCACTCATGCAGTTTTGAGCAAACCTGAGGAGACAGGGAGCAATCATTAGAAGAAGTCCTATCACTAATATGGGAGTAAGGATGGGGGTCAGCCAGGTGACAAGTGTGGAGTTTAGCCATCCCGGCCAAGGGCATTTGATTTTTGCTGCCAAAGCTTCTCACTCAGACATCTGAGAGTTTTTCTTGGCCAGTCCAGTTTCATTGATGCAGTAGCAGCATTCCTCTTTTAGGAACAGACATGTTCCCCCTTTGTCGGCTGTCAGGA
The DNA here is from genome assembly GCA_004027875.1 of Aplodontia rufa. Classification (NCBI taxonomy): domain Eukaryota; kingdom Metazoa; phylum Chordata; class Mammalia; order Rodentia; family Aplodontiidae; genus Aplodontia; species Aplodontia rufa. The sequence continues at coordinate 784 of PVKS010002274.1, forward strand.
GATGTAGTGCTCGGCGGTTCTGCAAGGAAATTTGGGCAATAGATGTTATTTGTCTTTGTAGGGAGGTCAGGGAGGCAGCAGATGCCTCTATTGCCTCTTGGAGTTGCTATTCTAGCTGCCTGAAATCGACCTAACAAAACCTAATGCTTGTACTCAAATTTCTGAAAAACTTTAGACAAATCATTTAACTTCTCTAGGGCTTAGTTTCCACATCTGTAAAATAGGGGTACACCAAAGGTTTCCAATTCCAGTCATTCTGGGTTTCTCATTCCTCTGATATTTGCTTTGAATAGCTTTAGCAACCAGACCCTAAAACATGAGAAAGCAACTAGATCCCTCCCCAATAATTCCTCACCTCTCCCCCTTATTTTTACTTTGTCAAGTACTTTATTGAACATCCACTATGTGCCAAGGATTCCTTAAGCAGTGAATAAGACAAAGGAATCCAGTGGGCATTCACAAGCCCCTGGTTCCTCTCTCTTGCTCTGGGGTGACCTTAAGAAGTCCAGATTTCTCCAACAAGATTATACAGAGCATTTAGTGCTTCCTCCCATTCATTACTCACCACCCAGGCTGCACTCTAAAGGCTTTGTCTTTCTCAGTCTCATCTCACCAAGTGTTTTGTCAACAAAAAGTCCTCCCTTCTGCCCACCCAACCTGGGCCATCAACCATGGCCCTCAGTCCTGTGGCACCTAGGTCTCTGATAAAAGATGAATTTGGCTGAGATTTGTGATAATGCATAGAAAGGGAGAGAATATGCACTTCTTGGAAACTACGACTCATCAATGGTATATTACCAGGGGGCTTGTAGAGCAAGAGGGAGAGATGACAAGGGAAGGAAAAATATGCAAGGTGGTGCAAGTGATGGTGAAATTCCAAAATTTGATGCTGTATATGATAAGGATCTGGTGGAAGCATTCACTGGGATGACACAGCAGATCTGGAAGAAGTAAAGATGTGGCTAAGGGAAGCCATTGTTCTTCCAATGTGGATGCCTGACTTTTTCAAAATAATTAGAAAGCCATGGAAGAGTGTGCTGATGTTGGACCCCCAGGCACTGCTAAGACTATGCTGGCAAAAGCTGTTGCTACTGAATATGGTAAAACAATCTTTAATATTTCCTCTTCCACATTGACATTGACATGTAAACATAGAGGTGAAATCTGAGAAGTTAGTCTGCCTGTTGTTTGAAATAGCTGGGTTTTATGCCCTTACTATGATCTTCATTGATGAAGTGAACTCTCTCTGTAGGTGAAGAGGAACGTCTAAGGAGCATGAGACAAGTCAGAGTCAAGTCTGAGCTCCTCATTCACATGGATGGAGTTGGAAGAGCTTTAGAAAATGATGATCCTTCCAAAATGATTATGGTATTGGCTGCTACCAATTTCCCATGAGACACTGATGAAACTTTTTGAAGGAGATTAGATAAAGGATATATAAACCTCTCCCAAAAGCCAAGGAAGAGCTGAGCTTCTGAAGATCGATTTTCATGAACTTGAGTTAGATCCTGATATTCAACTAGAAGATATAGCAAAGAAGATTGAGGGCTATTGCTGATATAACTAATGTTTGCCAGGATGCTTCTTTAATGACCATGAGGAGGTGTATCAATGGCTTAAGACCGGAAAAGATCCATGCACTTTCTAAGGAGGAGCTTCAGATGCCTGTTACCAAAGGAGACTTTGAGTTGGTTCTTAAGAAAATCACTGTCAGTCTCTGCTGCAGATTTGGAGAAGCATGAGAAATGGATGATGTATTTGGATCCGCTTGAGTTTTTGTCAGCTCTTTCATTTTCAATGTATTTGTTTATAAAATGTGCAGAAATTCCTGCAATTTTTAAAGACAGGTTTGGAATTTTTCATTTGAGAGAATTTCACTTAGAAGCAAAAAAAAAAAAATCTAAAACCACAATGAATACTAAATGTGGTTGAGAATTAAGAAAAACATATAGAGAAGGTGACTGTCTCCCTTGCCTGGCCTTGTGTTGGTATTCTACATACTAATGCATTAATATTCTTCACCCAAACCAATATATCAAGGAGGCCAAAGAAAGGAGCAGTGTATTATTTTAGAAATTCATTTACAAAAGATTTAGAAGGATGTTTATTTGTTTATTTCTTACTTGCATTTTTTGTTTTGTTTTTTATTTCAATTTATTACTATTTGACTGAGGGAGCTATATATATTGGCTTTTAACAGCAAAAAAAGAAAAAAAAGTCCTCCCCTCTTAGGAAATATACCACACTCCTAGAAGGCAAAAGTGAAGGCCATTTTCTTCTTCAATAAATTGAGTGTTTCCTAATATATTTGGACCCTGGAAACTCAAGTGAACTAATGTGGGGGTATGAAAGCAGGAATGAGCTTTGCAAAAACAAATAACTTGTATGTCAACAGGGGCTTACAGTCACTTTCTCAAAATCTGATGTTATAATTTTCCCATGTCTTGATAGTCTTCTCACCCTTTCTTAACTGGATGCGGCACTGTGGAGTGTGGACCTGCCAGAATAAACTGAACCCTAGGGCACACTTCTTTGCCAGGAAGGAAGCGAGTGTGTGATTTGGGGAATCATAACTCTTGGCCCCAGAGTGATGCTTCGTCAGGTGAGTTACATCTTCCAAACAAAAAGAAGCAAACTCTCCAAATCCTGTCAGGACTGAACTTACCATCTGACAAGGCACAATGCTCTTACTCCTGAATGAGAGAGGCTGGACCATGTCCTTGAGAGACAGAAGGACAAGGCTTCCATTTTTCAGAAAAGACCTTAAGAGTTCTGTTTCTTTTCACCCAGAACAACAATGTCAATTGCAATTTGAAAAGGCAGAGACCAAAGGGAACTCCAGGAACTGTTTCGGCTTTGGACCTCATTAAATAGCTCTGACTTCTTTTCCCTTTGCTTAAGCAGATAATAATATTGCTAATAAATACAGCACAGTGTGTCCTCTGCCAAAAAAAATTGGACTAGACAGTGCTTTAATAAAGACGGGAAATTATATTCAGGAAAAATACATTTTTACATTTCAGAGTGTGGAAACCTGGGCTTTAAGCTGTGAGGGATATAAAGATGAGGACAGCAAAGTCATAGAGCAGGAGTTTATGGTGGAGAATGGCACACCATGAAGGAGCATAGCCAAAAGGTACTCAGATGGCTGCGTGTGAGAATGTTGGGTTGCAGGGCTCCAGATAGGAAGGTGGGCATTGTGTGGAGAGAACAGCCTTGGCATGAACATTTTGACAAAGAGTCATTAGAAGGGTTTGAAGAATAGAAAGAAAAGTCCCACAATGTGACCTCTTTCTTCAAAGTAAAATTATTCAACTACTTTACGCATGTCTAACACATGGCAGTCAAGATCTAGATTTAAACATGCATTTAATTTCCCTACTTCCAAAATCCAATTGAATTGACCTAAACATTGTCCAAACTGGAGTGAGCTCTGACAGGATCTGACCCGGGTGGCCAAGCTCTGCTTCTCAGGATGCTGTCTCAATGTGGTTTTTATGGATAGCCGGCTCTAGAGCTTTTGTCTTGCCTGGCTGGCCCAAACTTGTAGTGGAATTCTCGCACAGAGACAGAACACCAAGGCTTTTATTCAGGAAGCAGCATGTATTTATGCTAGCACTGACCCAGTAGAATACCCAAAGGATGAGCCCTCTTATATACCTCTGCCCCTTCCTCCACTCATCTCCCCTGTATGGTAACATGATAGTGATTGCATATCCCCGGGTATCCCATGCTACAGAACAGCAGTGTTTGCACATGTACACACACACACACACACACACTCACACGCACACTGATTGTGTCACATGGCTTGTATCCTTTGTTCTGGGTGATCCCTTGGCACTGGGTAGAGAGGGGGCTCCTACCATGTTCTCACCCTCTTTCCAACCTCTGTATGCTGGAGAGTCACAGGACTCAGACCTGGACCTCTTCACCATCTACACTGACACTCGATCTAGAACTTGTCTAGTCCTAGGGTTCTGTAAATAATGAACTCATTCTCCTAGATGGATTACAGACATGTCATTTTAAACTCCTGCAATCCCTGCTTCCATTCTTCCCCAGCTTTCTGTTCTTCACCTTGCAGCAAAAATGCTCCTTTCCAAACCTATGTCAGATCAAGTCACTCCTCACAATAATGGCTCCCATCCAACTCAGGGTAAAAGACAAGGGTCTACAGAGCCCTACCTATTCTCACTCTGGCTATGTCAGTGACCTCCTCTCCTTTTAAAAGTCCCTCCCTCATTCCATACCAGCCACACTGACCTTTCTGTTGTTCCTCAAGCATTCCAACTCTCTGCTGCCAACTCTTTACACATGCTGGGCCCCCTGTAAGTCGTCTCCTGGGTTCTATAATTTTCAGTATTTCGTTTCCTTGCTCAGATGTCACCCAGTCAAAAAGGTTTTCTAAGGTCTCTGTTTAGAATAAGGACCCTCTTTCCCATCTCTATCTCCTTAACCTGAGTTATGTTTTTTCCATTTCACATATTGTTTTCTATTGTAACTTTTTTTCTCTCATAATGTTTTATATTTATATATGTTTTATATTTTTATATGTCTGCATCCCCTCTAGAATGTCAGATCTGTCTTCTGGATCTGCAACCCCTAAAACTATGGCCAAACTATATAGTAATTACTCAATTTAATATTTGTAAGTGAACAAATTAATCAATTAAATTATGTATTGATAACTTCAGACAATAGTTTTTTCAATATAGAGTACAGATAAGACCGAATCAGACTGAGCATGAGATTAAAAAGCTTTCCTAGGTTGGAAGTGGATCCAATCTGTAAATGGATATGGGTACAAACAAGTCTAAGCCTGGGTCCCCCATGGAAAGTGGAGGAGGAGAGGGCCATCCCTGGCAGTTTTCTGTGGAAGTCTCAGCCCTCTGAACAACTGCAGGAAAGTATCTCATTTTGTAGATATTGAAGTAACAAGACCACTTCAGGGGATGCTGCTCAGATTCCCCTTAAGAACTAAAGGACAAGCCCCTACCCCAACTGCCAGCCATGTTGCCTATGGTCAGCCCTCTCTGAGAAGAGGCTCAGCTGAAGAGAGCCCCTATGCCAGAGGCTTCACCCTACTAGAGCAGCTCTCATCCAATGACTGTGAGACACAGGTACAAAGGCTCAGATGCTCACCCCAGTTGGGAGAACTGTGAAGGGGCCGTCCCAGTGTCAGAGGCCACTGTGGGGCAGATTGGGGCTCTCTGAGGTTGCATCATGGCCCAATTTTCCCCTGTGCCCAGGAATTCCGGTCTCCTCTCCAGTGTAAATCCAAGATTATTCCCCAGAAATACTCAGTAATATTTTATTTCTTACATTGAAAAATCTGAAGAAAATATAATAAGATAATACCATCTTTAAATTTCAGTAGCAGAATTACATGGCCAGTTGTTCAATTAGACTCTATACTTTTCTGTATTTAAATCTTATTCAAGGGCTGGAGCGGTGGCTCAGCGGTTTCGGCGGTGGCTCAGCGGTTTCGGCGCTTGCCTGGAAGGCACAAGGACCTGGGTTCAAACCCCAGCACCACCAACATAGCTAAGTGTTGGAGCAACGAAGGCCATGGGAAAAAACTAAATAAAGTTGTTTCTCTCTTTCTCTGTTTCTTTCACTGTCCCTCTCTCTTTATTTAAAAAAAAATCTTATCCAAAAGGTGTAATATCATACAGCCTAAGGCATTTGTAGAGTTGCATTGGGAAGGGGGGCAGGGATAAGGGTGGGTAACTTGGGGGAGCTCTTGGGGGTAAATCTAATTTTCAGAATTTATATATGTATTATATTATTTCATTACAAGCTTGTTTGATTGCTCAACAAATAAATATCTGAATAAAATAAATTGAATAAATAAAAATTTATTTAAAAAATAAAAAAATAGGGGCTGGAGTGGTGGCTCAGAGGTTTCAGCGCTTGCCTGGCAAGCACGAGGACCCGGGTTCAAACCCCAGCACCATGTACACAACCAAGTGTTGGAGCAACTAAGGCCATGTGAAAAACTAAATAAAGTTGTTTCTCTCTTTCTCTGTCTCTCTCACTGTCGCTCTCTCTTTAAAAATAAATAAATAAATAAATAAAAATAAAAATAAAAAAATAAATCTTATCCAAAATTTAAAAACATAGAATTCAAATATTAAAAAATAAAATCACAAACTGATCAAAATACTATATAAGTAAATATTTTACTATTCTAAGGCAAAGAACTTTCTAAGAATAGATGCAGTGAAAACAAAAACCACCAAAAGAAAGATCAATTTGACTTTAAAACAACTCAAGCACAAAACAAACCAAAAAAATCTGAATTTTAAAAACAAACCTGCAATGAATGACAAAGAGTTTATATTCATAATTCATTAAAAATCCATAGCCTGTTTAGAGGAAAGCAATAGGCAAAAATAAATGAGTTAAAATAATATACTATGGTATAGGTGTGGGTTGAGTGTCCTCTAAAGGTCTGTGTATTAAAGGTTTGTTCTGCAAAGTGGCACTGTCAGGTAGAGCATAGTGGAGAGCCTTATGTCATTAGGGGCATGACATCTTTCTCTTGGCATCTCTTGGTATTTCTTGTGCATGTCCCTGGGTTGTTCTCCTATGGGTGTGTTATAAAAGGCACACGCCTGGCCCTGCCCATCTTCTTTCTCCCTATCCCCTTCACCCCTACACACACTCCCACAGCACTGTGCTGCCATTTGCCTTCCTCCCTTGAAGCCAACCAATGGGGCTTTCCCTGTAACAGTGACAATGTCTGCCCCAGGGCGAGTTGTCCTTGGCAGAGTGATTTTGCTTCCCCTCCCTTTGCCTGGAGCTATAAATTATAAGGAAAAGCTGCACCTAAGTCGTTTAGATGTTAACCACCAAGTAATCTTTCTTTAGATTTATGGTACACAGAACATCTGGTGTCCTTCAGATAACAGCAGATGTATACCACCTTGCTTATTCTTTAGTCCTGTGCATCAACTAACACAAAGCATGTAAATTGCTATGAGGTTTAATCTGCAAAAAAAGTAATATGGTTGTCTAAAGAATTATAGAAATTAGCCTCAGGAGATCACAGTCAACCGTGATGGGCCAGGCAGAAAAACTAGGAGATATGGCCCCTGTCCAGCATGTAGTCTTCCTGCCCATTGGTCCCTATACCACTTTTCTTCCCTACGAAAATTCTTTCCTGAATCTGAGTTCCTAAGATGGTCATTTTGGGAGGGTGGGTGATGATAGCTCCCATCTTCCCAGGGTGCCACCTCCTGAATCAACCTGTGTTTCTTCCCACCAACTCTCAACTCCAAAGTATTGTCTTTCAAGTGACAAACAGTTAGACTTGGGTCCAGTAACAAACCAATCCTGGACTTTGTACACTCCAAATTGTGAGCCAAATAAACCTTTTCCCCTAATAAGTTATCTACTTCATAAACTTCATTGTAATAATACAAAACTAATACAGAAATACATTTTAAAAAAATCAACCCACCACTAATTAAAGATATACATATCAAAATATCTTTTTTAACCTATAAAATGGCAAATATTGTCTTAGGATAACATATAACTCTGGAAGTAACTAGAAAGTTGAGTCCATAAAGACAAAAAAAATTTATCACTCATGCTGAGTAAGAGCATGAACCAGTTGAATCTTTCTGGAAAGCAATTTGCTGATACATAATAGGAGCTTTCATGCTGGGTATGGTGGTACATGCCTATAATCCCAGCATCTGGAGAAGTTGAGCCTGGAGGATCTTGTTAGGTCAGTTTCAGGCGGCTGGATGGGGGCAGGGTATCAGGCAGCCCGAGGGCACAAAGGAATAACCAATCAGGCTCTGGCAGGTAAACACCAATGGCGCCTCTCACCACCTGTTGTCAATCAGTGGAGTCCCCAGCCAACCCCAGGAGGACACTGAACCCTTCCCCCGCCCTTCCCTGTACTGTAAAGGTGCCCCACCAGCCAGGAGGGGTGACTTCCCCTGCTGCCCTCACTCTGGAGGACGGTGAACCTGGCCCAAGGGCCAATTCCCAGTAAAAGCTTTGGTCAGCTGCTTTTAGGTCTGACTCCTTTTTGATCACCTGTGCCTGATCTTATATCTTATAGATTCAAGGCCAATCTAGGCAAATTTTAAAAAGGGCTGAGGATGTGACTAAATGGCAAAGCGTCCCTGGGTTGCTTCCTCAGGACCAAAAAACAAAAAACTCAGTATATCTGTCATTATATACCACCAATCACAAAGACTAAAAGTAGTCCTTTCTTTTTATAGGAGAACAAACTAGAGACAAAGATTAAAGAAAATTTGAAAAGCGATAGGATACCAACGTGCCTGGCACGCCTGGGCCTTTTGTTTAGCACAGAAAGTCCCCCATCTCTGTAAGCCCTCTGTCCTGGGGAAATGAGGACTGCTGTTCACTCTGGGGAGGAAACAAAATCCTTGGGCAACAACATAAAGCACCCTCTCTGGTGCTCAGAAAGGCTTGTGGATTAACTAGACAAAGGTGTGGATATTAGGGAAATTTTGAAGAAATCATTTTGTTTGGCAGCTAGATAAAGCTTTAATGTAAATACTGTAATATCATCTAAAGCAAATAGAGCATTTCCATCAAACAGTCATGACTTCAGTCCCAAGGACCAAAGAGTTTTACGTAATTAATTTTATTTATTGTAGAGCTATTTTACAATCTAATAATTAAACTGATCCTGTCTTTTATGTTAGTATTAGGAACAGCTATATTTCAGTTAGGCAGCAGGCTTCAGTTTTTATGATGAAATCTAAGGTCTACAATTAATACTGTTTTCTTTTTACACTGGTTACTAAAAACAAAAGACCAAAATTACATTCAAATCCTCAAGTAAGGGCTGGAGCAATGGCTCAGCTGTTGGAACACTAGTCTGGCATGTGTAAGGACCCAGGTTTGAATGCCAGCACCACATACATAACTGTCAGACAAAGGCAAAATGGAAAAATAAACAAAATTGATTCTCTTGCTTCCTCTCTTTTTTTAAAATTTTTTTTATTAAAGAGTTGAGTTATGTACAATCATAAATGCATATAAAGTAACAATACGATAGGCATTTGTTCTTAAACCAGAATTACCTCCCTCTCTCTTTAAAATAAATACAAATCTTCAAGTAAAACAAGAGAAATGGAACCTATTCTTAGCTTTAACTTTGACCATAGCTTTATTTTATTTTTTTCTTAGTCTTATTTTTTCTTCCTTCCTTCCTTTCTTTTTTTAATTTTTAAACTTTTATTTTTTCTTATTTATTTGTTTATTGGTGCATTATAGTTGTACATAACGATGGGATTAGTTGTCACGTATTCATAGATGCACACAATACAGCAATACAATTTGGTCAACACTCCCCCAGCAGCCCCCTACCTTCCTCCACAGATCCACCAGTCCTTTGCCTCTCTTTCTGGGTCATATATTTTTCTTAAAATTCCCAAGTATAGTGACATAATTCTTATACCTATGAAGACAATTTTTTATATACATGACAATAGTACATACAGTGGCATAATTATAAATGCTTGGAGTGTACCTTGTCTTAACTCAGTTCCAACATTTCCTCTTCTCCTCCCTTCCTATCACCCCTTGTTCTGTTTAAATATTTTTGACAATAGGATTAAACATTTACATTTTTGTAAAGGCATGCAGTATAGTTTATTCTAATTCAGTCCCCAGTATCCCCCACTCCATCTCTTTTCTCTTCCCTCTACGGGTCTTTCTCTTGTTTACTAAATGGCTTTCCCCCCTTTTCTTAGTGAATCATCGAATTATATATTGATGAGATTCACTATGTGATGTTCATGTTTGGACATGAGCAAGTTGAGTCTGATTTCTGCCATTACCTTTCCCTATGTCATTCCTCCTTCCTCATTTCCTTCACCTTTGACTAGTCCTCTGTTATTTTCCTTAATTCAGGTTAACTGCCACATATCTGAAAGAACATTCAACATTTGGTTTTTTCAGACTGGTTTATTTCACTTAGCATAATGTCCTCTAGTTTCATCCATTTGCCAGCAAATGACATAATGTCATTCATCATTACGGTTGAGTAATACTCTATTGTGTGTAGGTGTCACAATCTCTTTATCCTTTCATGATGATCATCTTGGTTGGTTCCATAGCTTAGCTATTGTGAATTGAGCTGCTATGAACATTGATGTAGCTGTGTCACTGTACTATGCTGCTTTTAGGTCCTTTAGATATATACCAAGGAGTGAGGTAGCTGGGTCGAATGGTGGATCCATTCCAAGTTGTTTGAGGAATCATAAAATTGCTTTCCAGAGTGGCTGTACCAGTTTGCAGTCCCATCAACAATGTGTAAGTGTACCCTTTTCCCCACATCCCCACCAACATTTGTTGTTCATAATTTTTTAAAGATAAAGGAACTGTGTGTGTGTGTGTGTGTGTGTGTGTGTGTGTGTGTGTGAAAGAGAGAGAGAGAGAAAGAGGAAATAAGTTTTATTTAGTTTTTCATGTGGCTTTCATTGCTCCAACACTTTGCTGCGTGGGGACTGTGTGGGGTTCAAACCCATGTCATTGCACATGCCAGGCAAGCACTATAACCACTGAGCCCCCACTCCAATACCTGTTGTTCGTATTCTTGATTATTGCCATTCTAACTGGAGTGAGGTGAAATCTCACCATAGTTTTGATTTGCATTTCTCTAATTGCTATAGAAGCTGAGCATTTTTTTCATGTATATGTTGATCATTTGTATTTCTTCATTTGAGAAGCATCTGTTTATTTATTTTTTTGCCCATTTATTGATTGGGGTATTTGTTTTATTTTTTTGGGTTTTTTTTTGGGGGGTTGGTGTATTTAAAGTTCTTTGTATATCCTAAATACTAATGCCCTGTTTGAGGTGCAGGGGGCAAAGTTTGTTTCCTGTTCTGTTGGTTCTCTCTTCACACTCTTATTTCCTTTGCTGTGAAGAAGCTTTTCAATTTGATGCCATACTATTTACTGATTATTCCTTTTACTTCTTGTGCTTTGGGTGTCTTGTTAGGAAGTCAATTCCTGAGCCAATGTGTTGGAGTATTGGGCCCACCTTTTCTTCTAGTAGGTGCAGGGGTTCTGATCTAATTCCTAGGTATTTGATGCACCTTGAGCTGAGTTTTGTGCAGGGTGAGAGATAGAGATTAAGATTCATTCTCTTACATATGGATTTCCAGTTTTCCCAACACCATTTATTAAGTTGGAGAACTTAAGTTTTTGGCTCCTTTGTCAAGTATGAGTAATTGTATTTACATGCTTGTCTTTGTTTCTCCTATTCTATTCCATTGATCTTCATGTCTAGTTTGGTACCAGTATCATACTGTTTTTGTTATTATAGCTCTGTAGTATAATTTAAAGTCTGGTATTGTGATTCTTCCAGCTTCACTTTTCTCACTCAGGAATGCTTTAGCTATTCTGGATCTCTTATTTTTCCAAATGAATTTCATGACTGCTTTTTCTAATTCTATGGAATTAGAAAAAATTTATTGGAATTTTGATGGGTATTGCATTGAATCTGTATAGTGTTTTAGGTAATATAGTCATTTTGATGATATTAATTCTCCCTATCCAAGAACATGGGAGGTCTTTCCATCTTCTAAGGTCTTCTTCAATTTCTTCAATTTCGTTCTTTAGTGTTCTATAGTTTTAATTGCAGACGTCATTCACTTCTTTTGTTAGATTGACTCCCAAGTTGCTTTTTTTTTTTTTGAGGCTATTGTGAATAGAATAATTTTCCTATTGGAGAAAAAATGAAATCATTTCATCTGAAAACAGAAATGAGGCAGTGATGCCCACTTCCACCATTCCTATTCAACATAGTCCTTGAAACTGTGGCCAGAGCAATTTGGAAGAGAAAGAAATGAAAGAGATACAAATAGGCAAATAAGAGTTCAAACTACAGCTATATGCTGATGACAAGATTATAGATATTAAGAAGATCAAAAACTCCACCAGAAGACTTCTAAATCTCATTAATGAATTCAGCAAGGTAACAGGATACAAAATCAACATTTAAAAATCAATCACATTTCCTTATTCCAATGATGAACATACTGAGAAAGAAATTAGGAAAATTACTCCATTTACAATAACTTCCTTTCTTCCTTTCCTTTCCTTCCTTTCTTTCTTTTTGTACTGAGGATTGAACCCAGGAGCACTCTACCACTGAGCTATAACCCAGCCCTTTTTATTTATTTTTTATTTTGAGACAGGGTTTTAATAAGTTGCCCAGGCTAGCCTGTAACTTGCGATCCTCCTGCCTCTGCCTCCTGAGTGACTGAGATTACAGGCATGTGCCACCACACCCGGAGCCTTATTTTCACTCATTTTTTGCTTTAGGAAAAAAAGTTGCATGATACAAATAATCACTGAGCAAACACCACTTCAAGTGCTAGGGATAGAACAATGACTAAAACCAATTACTGGCTCTACTGGAGCTGGCATTCTAAAGAGGAAAGACAGAGGAAAAGAAAGAAAAAGAAAGAAAGAGAAAAGGAAGGAAGAATGGAAGAAATGAAGGAAGGAAGGAAGAAAAAGAAAGGAAAGAAGAAAGAAAGAAAGAAAACCAATAAATACATTGGGAGGGGTTGGGTGTTATGAGGAAAGTGAGCAGATAGAGTGAGATTTCTGCAAAAAGATACCAATAGCACACAGAGAGGCTGCCATCGTGGAGTGGTGATCTGAGCAGGACTTAGTTCAGGGAACATTGAACGGAGGCACAAAAAACTGAATGAGTCAGCTGTGAGGCTATCTGGGGGAAGTCTGTCCCATGCAGAAGGCATAACATGTGCAAAGGTGCTGAGGTGATAGGCCGTTGGTGTGTTTAAAGCAGTCTGACTGCAGGGAAAGTAAGAGAGAAAAATGGTAAGACCTGAGAGCACAGAAGTAGGGAAATCAGTCCCGGAAGGATATTGTAGACCCTTGAAAGATCTTCAAGTTTTACTCCGAGGAGATGGGAGCCATTAGAGTTTTGGGTGAAGAATGGCATGATCTAACATATAAGAGTCATTTAGTCATTATTTTTTAATTTTTATTTATTTATTTAGTTAGTTAGTTACGAGGGATTGAACCCAAGGGCACTTAACCTCTGAGCTACATCTCCAGTCCCTTTTTTATATTTTATTTTGAGTCAGGGTCTCGGTAACTTGCTGAGGCTGATTTTGAACTTGTGATCCTCCTGCCTCAGCCTCCTGAATTTCTGGGCTTACAGGTATGCACCACCACATCCATCTGGTTGCTATTTCAATAATGGACTGAGAGGGGATAGAAGCTGGAAGACCAGAAAGGAGGTAATTGAATAGTCCACCCAGGAGATGCAAACAGGATGGTAACAGTGAAAGCTGTAAACATGGTGTGATTCTGGCACATGTTGAAGGTAAGACCAGCAGGATTTGTAAAGGAGTTCAACATCAGGTATAAAGGAAAGAGAGGAGACCAGAACAACTCTGAGAAATGAAAATGACATTGATGGGGAATAGCATGGCATAATGTAATGGTCCTTGACCCTGGATACCCACTGGAGCCATCTGGGGAATTGAGAAGCCTGTAAGTGCTTGGTCCTGCCTTCTAGGAACTCCGGCTTTATTCTGGGGTGAAACCCCTATACTGGTATTATTTAAAAACTTCTCCAGGAGACAGAATCACAGAAGGAGTAAAAGGAGCACTGGTTGGAATCAGACCATTTGAGTTCAAATCCCTACTCAGCCATTTCCTAGAATATGATGCCAGGTAAGTGATTTAGGTCTTTAAGCCTGAGTTTCCTCACCTGCAAAATAGGAATAATATAAGTATATTATGGATTATAGCAAGGAGTGGTAATATATACAAATATATAGAGATATAAAAGCAACATAACCACTATTAATAATTAATGTGTTTTGTTGTTTTTTTAAAAGAGAGACAGAGAGAAAGAGAGACAGAGAGAATCAATTTTTATTTAGTTTATTTCATGTGGCTTTCATTGCTCTAATACTTAGTTGTGTACATGATGCTGGATTTTGAACCTGCATACTCATGCATGCTGGGCAAGCACTGTAACTGCCAAGCTACCACTCCAGCCCCTAATTAATGCATTTTTAAAGAATAGGTAAAGACAGGGCAGGAATACACATAAATAATAAATAGCCAGGCATTGTAGGTAATCCCAATGGCTCAGGAGGCTGAGGCTGGAGGATCACAAGTTCAAAGCCAGCCTCAGCAACTTAGCAAGGCCCTAAGCAAGTTAGCGAGACCCTGTCTCAAAATTTAAAAATCTAAAAAGGGCTGGTGATGTAGCTCAGTGGTTAAGTGTCCCTGGGTTGAATCACCAGTACCAATAAGTAAATAAATAAATGATAAAAAGTGGCTCCACAACACTCCACCTTCTCAAATTGGTTGGATTGTCCTAAAATCAATGACTGTTTCCCTTTGAGTAGCTGTAGGCCCACATTCCAGGAAGCCCCCACTTGGTACGAACAGGCAATGGGAGAAACCTTTGCCCACTACTTAAAGGATATTTTTCAGGATCTGATGCACCTCTCTCTCCAGTCACAAGGTTCTTGGTGGTATTGGTGATCATCTCAACAAATGGGCTGCTTCTGTCCTCAGGGCTTCAAATCTTGGGAAAGACCTATTAAAAATATACAAAGCCAAGGAAGGTCAGGCAAGGCAATCAAGAATGAGTGAACCTGAAAGACCTCTGGACAATGATGAAAACCAGGAATGGCTCCAGTCCCTGTGGGTGATTCTTGATGGCTTTCGGAAGCAGATTAGCTCTATCAGACTCCATCTACTCCCAGTACCCCAGGACTACAGTCACATCACACACTTCCAGGACTAGCCTTCTAGAATGGCAAGGGGAGAATGGAATGAATAGCTGTTTCTTCTGCCATCTTATTCTCTCAAAAATCTATTTTAATGACCATGCTTATCAAAAAACAAATATTAAAAATTAAAAACAGAGACTGAGCTCACTAAAACAAGAGGAGTTGCACTGGCATTATAATTCAGAGAATTATTTCTAAAATCTTCCACGACAAAGCAATGTCTTAGATTCTTTAGGAATCTGAGGAGTGGGGCCAATGAATGATGTCAGTCAACTTTGCATCACTGTGACCCAAATACCCAACCAGTAAAACTTAGAGGAGGAAAAGTTTATTTTGGCTCATGGTTCCAGAGGTCTCAGCCCATATCTGGTTGAATCTGTTGCTCTGGCCCAAGGTGAGGCAGGACTTCAAGGCCAATGACCATGGCGGAGAAAAGCAGCTGACCTCATGATGACAGAGCAGCAGAGATGGGGTGGGGGAGAGATGCACCCTTCCTGGGCCTGCCTCCAGGGACCCACCTCCTCCAGCCATACCCCACCTGCCTACAGCCACCACCAGTCAGTCCATTCAAACTAGATTGGACTGATTAGGTCACTGCACTCACAATTCAAACATTTCACTTTCAAACATTCCTGCATTAACACAGGAACTTTTGGGGGACACCTCAGATCCAAACCATAACAGCAATAGAGGCGCCCCCTTTGGAGAATTTAAATATTTAACAATCAGGATGCTCTGTAGATTCCCCTATCCCAATTTAAATGAGCTTAGAAAAAGAGCTGAATCCATCTGCTTGGTAGCCACATCATGGGAATGGCAGGGTTGGAGCCAGTTTCAGAAATTGCTAGGATCCTCAAGCTCTCTCTTTCTCTCATGGTGCTTAATGTTGGTTTAATTTCCTTGAGAGTCACTGCTGCTTTGCACCACAGCTTGCATCCCTTCAGCACTCTGACACTTAGAAAAGCAGTCTTCTCTCCCTTGGTTCCCATTTGAAAACGTCCCAGAAGAGGACTGCAATTTCCCCGGCTTGGCACATGTGCTCATCCTTCTGGCCAGGCAGTCAAGTTCTGTTACCATGTGACAAGGAAAACACTGAGCAGGCAAGAGCAACAGATGTCCCCCACAATTCACCCCCAATGCAGCTCATGTTGAGTCCCTGCTCCCTGAAAATGTGCTCCCCAAAGTGTACTTTCTAGCAACAGTGGCTACAAAATCATCAGGTCTGTGTTGACAAATACTCAAGATGGCTTCATTGGCTTCACCCTAACAGTCCTTTCTCAAGTAGGCGTACATTTATGCAACTGAATCTTTTATGAAATACTCTATCTAGAGGTCTGAATTTTAATCTAAGCAAATTGTTTCAGGTTATTCTAGGAGAACTAAAAGCCATTGCTGTCAATCATTGTACTAATCAACTTTCCTCTTCTGGTTCTAGATATATTCAGGGAGCATCCTCCCTATGAAAGTCATTTGTGATAATGTGTTATTTCCACTGACTTCCACAAACTCACATTTCCTTAACCTCTGAAAGCACAAACTTCTAAAAAAGGCAAAAAAGGGAAAAGATGAAAGATTCTATAACCATATGCCATAACCCCCATATCCCAACCTTGCTCCTCTGCCTTCCAAGTTGGATGAATAGCGGGGAGAAGAAATTGGGTAGATGGGGAGAAACCTGGGAATTCTCACTAATATTTTTCAATTTGAAGTGCAGTTAATACAAGCAGTGATTGTGTAGTCAGGGAAAATGTGCAAAAAAACAAAAACAAAAAATCCTTGCCAACTCCAACTTACCACCCCAGGGACTGGGCAGCCACTAACCGGGAAAGAGGTCTCAGAGCTGTATGAACAGTCTCCAGAACTCGGAGCTGTGTTAGAGGAAGGTCAAGGATGGGTCTCCCACACTCCCAGGAAAAAAAAAGATACACACCCTCCCATTTGTGGTGGGAACCTTGAAATGGTCCAGTAAACAACATTCCAGATCAGCATTAGACCCACGACTCAGGCAGGGCTGTCCTCAAACTCTCTAACATCTCCCCTCCCCACACTAGCTCCAGGTCACAGGAAGGCAAAGACCTGGCAAGCTGTTCTCAGAACATAGCTATGCAGGGAAGGCCAAAGGCTCAGATAAGTTGAGAAAGAAACAAATTCTGGAAAGAGTAAAAGAGGGGCTACTAATGAGTACCAAGACCCAGTATTGTCACAGGTGAGTCTTCCAACCTTTCAAAGAACACATCAATCCAAAGCCATTTAAACTGTTTGAGTCATGAATCCCTGAAAAGAACAGGATTTAAAAAAGAAACTTAGAGGAATTACAAATTCAAATGACATCACAGGACAGACAAGTGACTAAAATATATGACACTGAATAATTAAAAGTACCCAAGAGCACATTTGTGAGTGGCAAGTGCTAGAGAGGGATCGGAGACCATGTATAGTTCCAGAGAAACCACACCTCTCCATCCTGGACAGTCAGGTCTAATGAAACTAAATTTTTCAAGAGAAGTTGCAAACCTGGAAGCTTATATTTAATATCCCAGTTGCAAAATATCAATAGGCCTCCCCAAAAAGTTTGTCAGCCAACTGATGTGGCCCCAGATTCATCAGTTTTCTGACCTCTCTCCATTGACAAATTATGCTTACAAAAATTGACTTCAAATCCTTTTCTAAGCAGAACATAATGGTTTACACCTGTAATCCCAGCAACTTATGAGGCTGAGGCAGGAGGATCGCAAATTCAAGGCTAGCCTCAGCTACTTAGCAAAGCCCTAAGTAACTTAGCAAGACCCTCCCTCAAAATAAAAAAACAAAAAGGATCTGGGATAGTAAAGTGCTCCTGGACTAAATTCCCAGGGCCCTACCCTCAAAAAAATATTTTTAAAAAAATACCAGCATATGAATTTTAGCAGTACATTAAAAAATAATTTAAAATGGGATCCATCCCTAGAGTAAAAATGTGATTCAATATTAAGAAGACTAGTAATATAACACATTATATTAACAAATAAAAGAAAGAACATAATAATATCCCAATAGATACTTTATAAATTCCTATATGTATGCTTAATTGTTTTTCAAACCATCAATAACCAATGTATATATACATAGTTATCCAGGTGTATGCTTAATTTTAAAACAAATAAAAATATCCCTTAATTGAACAAAAAGTAGTAGATTTCCTAGACTGCCCTGGACTTTTAACTGCAATAAATAAAACTCAACTCAAACTATCTTATGGAAAAAATACAAGGAATTTATTGGCTCACATATCTGAAAAATCCAACTGCATCTCTGCTTTAGACTTCACTGGAAATCAAAATTTAAACAGGTCAGTACTGACTGAATTGCCAAGATTTATCTCTGCTTCTCTTTTCATGTTGGCCTTATTCACCCCAACTGCAGATGGCCCTTCTCCTTATAGCTAGAAAAGATGACTGAGAGAAGCCTGATTCATGCTTAAAGCTGCTGAGCTCATTACAGTTTCAAGGTGCATTCTAATTGGTATACACACATCCTTGAATCAATCACTAGAGAGAATTAAGTACCCTGACTGGCTAGGCCTGTCACTAGCCACTCTAGGAGGTAAAGGACCATTAGCATCCAAACTACCTTAAATGAGCAGTGGGTAGTTTCTTAAAAAAACAAATGTCAGCCAGGTGTGGAGGTATACACCTACAGTCCCAGAGGTTCAGGAGGTTGAGGCAGGAGAGATTAGTCTCAGCAATTTAAGAGGACCCAAGAAACTTTGGCAAGCCCTGTCTCAAAATTAAGAATTAAATAAATGAAAAGGGCTAGGAATATATCTCAATTGTTAAGCACCACTAGTTTCAATTCCTGGTAAGAAAGAAAAAGGAAAGGAAGGAAGGAAGGAAGGAAGAAGTTGGGAGGGAGGGAGGGAAGGAAGGAAGAAAGAAGGGAAGAGGAAGAAAGAAAAGAAAAGATGGCTGACAAGAGTAACACTATGTTCCCTTAATTTACATAATATGAGAAAAATGTCTGTGTCAAAGAGATGAATAACACAAGGATATGTAAGCAATGTTTATTTAACATTATACTGGACCAAAGAAAGAAGATCTATAAATAATGGACAGATAAAGACTGTATTTTTACTACATGCTGATGACATAAATGTATAATTTGAAAGTATAAGAGTTTTAACTAAAAAAATAGCCAAAACAATAAAAGAAATAAGATACTTAGAAGTACAATTAACCAAAGTGTGCAACATTTGTACACTGAAAACTACAAAACACCTTGGAAAAAATTAAAGAAGACCCAAGTAAACGAAAAGTCATCCCACATTCATTGACTGATGATGATATTATTTTTTTTAAAGAAAGAGGGACAGTGAGAAAGAGAGAGAGGGAGAGAGAGAAACAACTTTATTTAGTTTTTCATGTGGCCTTTGTTGCTACAACACTCAGTTGTGTATGTGGTGCTGAGGTTCGAACTCGGGTCCTTGCGCATGCTAGGCAAGCACCGAAAATGCTGAGCCACCGCTCTAGCCCCTGATGATGATATTATTAAGATGGCAATACTCCCCAAATTGATCTACAGATTCAATAAACTTGCTATCAAGACCTTGGTTGCTTTTGTTTGTTTGTTTGTTTCATTGTTTTTGGAAGAAATTGATAAATTGATCCTAAAATTTATAAGAAAATAAAAGGAACTTGAAAGAGCCAGAACAACTCTTAAAACAAAATTGGAGGATTCATAGGATTTCAAAACTTACTACAAAACAATAGTTTGGCAGTGGTGTGAAGAGAGACATTAGATCAATGATGAAAATCAAGAGTCCAGAAATAAACCCTCACATTTTAAGGTTGATTAATTATAATAAGTGTGACAAGATAGTTCAATGGGGAAAGAATAGTCTCTTAGACAAATGTTGCTGGGACAATTGAACGCCTACATGCAAAAAGTTGTACCCTACCTCATATCATTCACAAAAATTAGCTCAACATGGATCAAAGACCCAAATATAAGAACTGAAGCTGTAAACTCTTAGAAGAAAACAGACATAAATCTTCATAACCTTTGACTAGATAATGGTTTCTTTTATTTACTTATTTTTTAAAGAAAGGACAGTGAGATAGGGAGAATCAATTTTTATTGAGTTTTTCACGTGGCTTTCATTGTTCTGACACTTAGTTGGGTATGTGGGTGCTGGGGCTTGAACCCGGGTGCTGGGGTTTGAACCCGTGTACTTGCACATGCCAGGCAAGCGCAGTAACCACTGAGCCACTGCTCTAGCCCTGGATAATGGTTTCCTAAATATGATACCCAAAGCACAAGCAATGAAACAAAAATAGGTAAATTGGACTTTATCAAAATTTAAAATCTTTGTGCTACAAGGGACACTACCAAGAAAGTGAAAAGTCAAATCCACAAAGTGAGAGAAAATATTTGTAAATCATGTATCTGCTAAAGGACTTTTATGTTGATGTATAAATAATTCTTAAATTCAATAATAAATTGACAAATAATTCAGTTAATAACCTGGCAGCCAGGTATGATAGTGCACACCTGTAATCCCAGTGACTTGGGAGCCTGAAGCAGGAGGATTGCAATTCAATTGAGGCCAGCCTCAGCAACTTCGTAAGATAAGACTCTGCCTCCAAACAAAAAGGGACAGAGGCCCCTGGGCTCAATCCCCAGTGGTAGAGACCACTGGGTTCAATCCCTACCACTAAATTTAATTAAATAATTAATTAAAATAAATAAAATACACTGAATTTTATACTTTTTTTTTCAGTGCTGGGGACCAATCCCAAGGTATACATTGGCAGGCACTCCACCATTAAGGCACATCTCCAGCCCTGAATTTTATACTTTTAAGGGTTGAATTATCTGGTTTGTGAGCTATATCTTAATATAAAAATTAATTTCTTTTTAAATAAGAGAATTCTATAAGGTGTTACACAATTGATCTATAAAAAAATAATAGTTTTTCTATTGAAATGGTAACCCAAAGCATGATACCATTTTTCATCCTTCAGATTGGTAAAAATACAGTGGCTGGAGAGGGTGAGAGAACATGGTACTCTCCTCACATGGAAGCTACACTGATGCAGCATTTTAGCACAGCAGTTGGGCAATAGCTTCAATTTGTGGAGCAAAATCCAGAAACTTAACCTGAAATTACATTGACCAAAGATCATCAAGATATGTGTGCAAGAATGTTCATTGCAGACTGTTGATTAGAGCAGAAAACAAAGGAAGAGTAAGAAAAAAAACAGAAGCAATCTAACAGCAAGAAAGAGATCAAATAACTTACACTAAAAAGTACTGGGGAATGATACTGCTCACATTATATTGATATATTGGTGTGGATGTATGAATACGTAACAACAAATTCCACCATTGTGCATGACAACAATGAACCAATAAAAAATATAGAAAATAAGTAAATAACTCACACTGCATCTTCCTACACCCTGATCCTGATGCCTCCTTCTGGTTGGAATTTTCTAGTAATTTCTAAATGGTTCTTTATTTGTCCTCTCTTGTCATCCCCACCTTGGCCAAGTCCATTCCTCATTATGCATCCAGGGACAATTTTCCAAATGATTATTTTAAACACACACACACACACACACACAATTTAATATATCTTCAAAGTCTTTCTAATGCTGCAAGGAAAATAATAAATTTCTTATCATGGCCTACAAGGTGCTACCAACTGCCATGGTCTGGGCTACCTGCCTCTCCAAACTTATCTTGAGTCCAGACTCCAGTACTACCTTCACCCCTGGAGCTTTGCACATGCTATGTTGGAAGTTTTTATTTATTTATGAGTTAGTTGTTGGTATGTGAGAGAACATGTAAAGTCATATCTTTATTTTTTACTTTACTATAATTAAAAATAGCAACTACAAGATGCCGTAAGCAACCTAAAAGCAACAATAATCCCAATATTCCTATTTCTTGCTTAGCCTTTAACCAAAGCAGTCACATTCTGACATGATCTTACATTGTTTATTGTCCAGACAACTAACCCTACTGCCCTTATCCACTGACAATAATGAGGGCACCTGCCTAACAAGGGCTCTCCTTTCTCTTTTCATTCCCAACAAAAAAGAAACCCAGCTAGCAGATGTCTCTTTCACAGGCTTTTGGGCTAGCCCACCTATGTTCAGAACTCGGGGGAAGATAAAACTGCACTGTAGTCAAAGTCCCTCTGCTTGAGCTGTGTAGAGAATCTCCAATCAGACTCCAAAACATACAGCTTATTAGCTGATTAGTCCACCAGGCAAATTTTTGTATATCATATTACGGTTTCTTCTGAATAGTCTACCACAGAAGAGATATGGGAGTGGGTATAAAATATAACCTAAATCCTGTTTAATAAATTAGACAGCCTTTTAAAAATTATATACTTGAGGTGCCCAGGAGAGCCCCGAGGAAGATCCCCCCCACCAGAACCACCCTGCCCACCATGGAATCAGGACACCAGTTGACACCTAACACAGCCCTGTGGAGCACAAAACCCCCAGATCCATCCTGCCCAACTATTACACAAGACCAGGCCAGACACTCCTGAGGCCAGGCGCCCAAGACACTTCTGAGGAGGACCCCTGCCTGGAGCCACCCAGCCACAGCACATATCCACCAGGTCCAGATATATTGGGCCCATCCCTGCCATGAAAGATCTCAGGTCCTATTGTGGTGTGCAGACAGGCCTATTCCAGCCCACCCTGTGCCTCCAAGACCCCAGGACACAGTGATGCATTTCTGTCACTGCCCTTCGGAGATCCAACAGGCTTTCTGTCCCGCACCCACAACAGGTTACAGATTCACACCCTGGAGCCTAGATCTAAAAGGTGCAGCAAAACAAAGCTTTCTGAAAGCAGGTGGTCATCAGAGGGGTGGTATCTGACTGACTCTTTGACCAGCAAAAAGAAGCATCTAAAGGCCCATCTTGCTTCAGCACTGGGAACCTCAACTCAAAGATCCAGAAGAAGCTCTTCAAAAATGAGGAATCAAATTAGAAAATGTTCACCACAAACCCACAACTCCCAAACCAAGGAGCCCAAGGACAAGGTGCAGGATGAAAACCTGGAAAATATTATCAATGATTTGATTACTAAAAGGAACAATGAACTAAAGGAGGGTTAATGAAGAGTCTAAGTGAGAAAACTCAACAGTTGAAAAAATCTATTGTCAAAGAAATATACATACTGAAAAAGGAAGTAACAGAGCTAAAATCTACAGTCAATCACATTGAAGGAATGATAGAAGAATTTAATAATAAACTAACTTCTATAGAAAACAGAACCTCAGCTCTTGAAGAAAGAACTTCCAACATTGAGGACAGGCTGAGTATGCTTGAGTGCACGGATGACAAAAAAGAAAAAACAACCTCACAGAGCATGATTAGAAGATTCAAAATGTCTGGGATGAAATCAGAAGAAACAATTCAAGAGTAATTGGGATACAAGAAGAAATCAAAATGCAAATGAATGGCATAAAAAACATTCATAACAAAAGAGTTAAAGAAAAATTTTCCCATATTAAAATACCATCAGATATGCTCATCCAAGAAGTTTATAGGACACCCAATAGGCTTAATCAAAAGTGAAGATCACCAAGACTCTCATACTCAAAATGTATAACAGGGAAATCAAGCAAAGAATATTAAAAGCTGAAAGAGAGAAACACCAAATCACGATCAGAAGCAAAACAATAAGGATTACCACTGACTTTTCAAATCAGACCCCAGAAGCAAAAAGATCCTGGAAGGAGTTAATTCATTCTCTGAATGACCACAACCTGCAGCCAAGAATGCCCTATCCAACGAAACTCAGCTTTAGATTCAAAGGGGAAATAAGAACATTTCACGATAAGATCAAACTTGCAGCATTCATAAAGAGAAACCCAGCATTACAAAAAATTCTCAGAGACAAACTCCAGATAGAAGAAAAATCAAATAATTTTTAAAGCAGAGGAAATTCAGTAAAAGTACACACTATCAAAAACACAACCAATACAACACAGAACTCACTAATAAAACTAGATGAGTATGAACCAAAACCACATAATTATCCTAACATTGAATAATTATCTTAACGCTGAATGTGAATGGTCTCAATGTACCAATCAAAAGACACAGATTAGCAGACTGGATCAAAAAAACATAATCAAACAAATGCTGCTTACAGGCGATCCATCTTACAGCCAAAGATATCTACAGATTCAGAGTGAAAGGATGGAAAAAATTTTACCAGGCTTATGGCCCCAAAAAAAACCAAAAAGGTGTTGCAATACTTATAGCCAACAAAGTAGACTTCAAACATAAACTAATAAGAAGAGATAAAGAAGACCACTATATCACAGAAAAGAGAACAATACACCAGGGATATATAATCATAGTAAATATTGATGCTCCAAACACCAATGCTCCCAAGCATATAGAAAAAAATACTCCCTGACATAAAACCACTTATGAATCCCAATATAATAATACTAAAAGACCTTAATACTCTTCTATCACCAATAGACAGACCATTAAAGCAAATAAACAATAAGCGGATCTCCAACCTACACAACTCCATAAATCAAATGGACTTCACAGACATTTATCCACCCCAAATTGGATGAGTTTATCTTCTTCTTAGCAGAACATAGATACTTCTCCAAAAAGGATCATATTCTAGTTCACAAAGGAAATCTCAGCAAATATAAAAAGTAGATATTATCCCATGTATCCTATCAGACCATGATGCCATGGTCCCAGCAACTGACAGCAAAAATTGTAATAGAAAATACATATATACAAGTAGATTGAATAATACCCTGTTAAATGAAGAATTGATCCAAGAAGACATGAGAACGGAAATCAAGAAATTTTTGGAAGTCAATGAGAATGAAAATACAACATACCAAAACCTCTGAGACATCATGAAAACATTTTTTAAAATTAAAGATAGAGGGATAGTGAGAGAGAGAGAGTGAGTGAGAATCTATTTTTATTGAGTTTTTCACATGACTTTCGTTGCTCTGACAGTTAGTTGTGTACATGGGTGCTGGGGTTCAAACCTGTGTACTTGCACATGCCTGGCAAAACGCTGTAACTATGGCGCCACCGCTCCAGCCCCATGAAAGTATTCTTAAGGGGAAAATATATAGCACTGAGTGTCTACAATAAAATCAGGAGAGATTCCAAATAAATAAGCTTATGTTCCACCTCAAATCCCTATAAAGAAAGAACAATCTAACATCAAAGTCAGCAGAAGGCAGAAAATAATGATAAAGTTCAGAGCTGAAATCATTGAAATAGAAAACAACAACAAAAAGAAAACAATAAAAAGAATCAATGAAATAAAGAGCTGTTTCTTCGAAAAAATAAATAAAATTGACTGATTCCTAGGCAATCTCACTAAAAGAAGGAGGGAAATGAAATAAATCAACAAGATCACTAAAGAAATGGGAGTGATCATCACTGACCCTATGGAAATAAAATGCATTATCAGAACCTATTTTGAAAAACTAAACTCCTTTATATCAGATCATCCATGGAAAACATGGACAAATTTTTGGATACATACTACAAATTGATGCAGGATGATTTTTTTTCTTTTTCTTTTTTCTTTCTTTCTTTCTTTCTTTCTTTCTTTCTTTCTTTTTTTAAGAAAGAGAGAGGGGGACAGTGAAAGAAGAGAGAAAGACAGAATTAATTTTTTAAATTTAGTTTTTCATGCAGCTTTTGCTGCTCCAACACTTCGTTGTGTTCCTAATGCTGGAATACAAATCTGCATCCTAGTGCATGCCAGGCAAGCACCATAACCACTAAGCCCCTACTCCAGGCCAGATTTAGGATGATATTGAAAGCCTAAACAGCACAACAACAGGCACTGAAATCTGTATAACAATTAAAAGCCTTCCAAAGAAGAAAAGATCAGGACCTGATGAATTCCCTGCTGAGTTTGACCACATATGAGGAGGTGGTCCTCCTCTCCTTATTAAGCTATTCCAAGAAACTGAGAGGAAGGGAACTCTCTCAAACACTTTTTTGAGGCAACTATAACGTTTTTACCAAAACCCAACATATACACATCAAAAAATGAAAACTATAGACCAATAACCTTGGTGAACATCAATGCAAAAGTCTTTAACAAAGTTCTAGCAAACCATATCAAGAAGATAATTCATCACAATCATGTGGGCTTCATTCCAGGTATGCAAGCCTGGTTCAACATATGCAAATCGATAAATGTGACTCATCACTTAAAATTAATGACAAAAATCATATGATCATTTCAAATGATGCAGAAAAGGCCTTTGATAAAATCCAACATCCAAACAAAACTCTGGAGAAGATGGGATCAAAGGGACATAACTATGTAAAGGCCACATCTAGTATAATACTAAATGGAGAAAAGCTGAAAGCATTTCCACTAAACTCAGGAACAACTCAAGGCTGCCCACTTTCACCGCTAGTATTCAATATAGTCCTTGAGACCCTAGCCCAAGCAATCAAACAAGAAAAGGAAATCAAAGGGATAAGAATAGGAAGAGAAGAAGTTAAATTATCCCTTTTTGCTAATGACATGATCCTATATCTGGAAGATCCAAAAACCTCCACCAGAAAGCTTCTTGAGCTTATAAACAGATTTAGAAAACTGGAAGGCTACAAAATCAATAGCTTTCCTATATGCTAACAATAATAGGGCAGAAGAAGAAATCAGAAAATCAGTCCCATTCACAATATTCTCAAAAAGAATAAAATACTTGGGAATTAATCTGACAAGGGATGTAAAAGACCTCTACAATGAAAACTAGTGAACACTGAAGAAAGAAACTGAAAAGATGGCAAGGCATTCCATGTTCTTTGTTAGGCAGAATACAATTAAAATGGCCATTTTGCCAAAAAGCGCTATACAGATTCAATACAATCCTCATCAAGATACCCATGTCATTCTTTACAGATATAGAAAAAGCAATCCTCAAATTCATTTGAAACAACAAGAAACCCAGAATAGCCAAAACATTAAGCAAGGAAGATGAAACAGGAGGTTTCACAATACCAGACCTAAAATCATCCTATAGGTAAAGGAGGCCACCAATTCCATTTCAAAGCATCTGTGAGCCTGCGGAGTAGAAAACGTGAGCAAAGTCACCCTCCTGAGTTGAAAAAATTTATCAACAAGAAGTTATCATGGTTGGGGATTTAGCTCAGTGGCAGAGCACTTGCCTAGCACGGCA
Source organism: Aplodontia rufa (assembly GCA_004027875.1). Lineage (NCBI taxonomy): Eukaryota > Metazoa > Chordata > Mammalia > Rodentia > Aplodontiidae > Aplodontia > Aplodontia rufa. Next base: position 27,780 of record PVKS010002274.1, read on the forward strand.
AGGCCACGAGTTCGGTCCTCAGCCCTGGAAAAAAAAAAAGAAGTTATCATTGAAATTAAATGGTGGCGGACATGTCCAAGGAATCTTGTGGGGATGTGATCCCTTTAGGAATCTTGTGATAGATGAATGTGTGGAGATGGCAACTAGAGGGCAACAGAACAATATTGTAATGGTGATAATATGAGGAAATAGTATCATCATGTTAGAAGCCTTGGAACGAGTATAAATAATGGCTCTTCAGCAGAGAAATTCACGTCCCCTCCCCAAAGAGCCTTTTCAATTATGACATAAAAATCAGGTCATGTACATTTTCATATTAAATTTTTTGTTAAATAAATTTGTTAATAGTAAAAAAATAAAATAAAATAAATGAAATTATCCTATAGAGCTGTAGAAACAAAAAAAGCATGGTGCTGGTATCAAAATAGGTATCAAGACCAATGGAATAGAATAGAAGACTCTGAGACAAACCCACAAATCTTTAAACATCTGATATTTCACAAAGGGGGTCAAAATATAATATGGAGGAATGACAATTTATTCAACAGATGGTGCTGGACAAACTGAAACAGCCACTTGCAGAAAGTTGAAATTAGATCTTTATCTTTCCCCTTGCAGCTAAATCAAATCAAAATGGATTAAGAAATTAACAAGGAATTAACAAGCTATCATACAACTGCTAGAAAAAAATTAGGATGAACACCCCAGCATGTGGGAGTTGGCAACAACTTCCTCAACAAGACTCCCAAAGCAGAAGAATTAAAGTAAAAAATTAATGAGTGGGATGCCATCAAACTAAAAAGCTTTTGCTCAGCCAAGGAATTGGTCAAAATTGTCAAGAGAGAAAGGGAGATAATCATGGCTGTGATTCCTCCAACAGGGGACTAATATCCAAACTTTACAAAGTTCTCATAAAACTTAATATCAAAAACACAAACAATTCAATCAATAAATGGGCCAGAGAACTAAATAGAAATTTCTCAACAGAGGAAATCGAGCAAGCCAATGAATGCATGAGAAAGTGTTTGAAATCACTAGTAATCAGAGAAATGCAAATCAAAACTATATTAAGATTTCACTTCACTCCAGTCAGATTGGCAAAGATGAAGAACATAAACTATAACAGATGCTGGAGGGGTTGTCTGGAGATAGGAACACTAATACACTGTTGGTGGAATTGCACACTTGGTACAGCTGCTTTGGAAAGCCATGAGGAGACTCCTCAAAAAATTAGGGGTGGATCCACTGTACAACCCAGCTATCCCTATTCTGGGTATTTTCCTAGAAGAGCTAGAATCAGCACAGTACAGTGAAACAGCAAAATCAATGTTCATAGCATCTCAAATGATAATAGCTAAATTATGGAATCAACTCAGATTCTCATCACTGGTGAAAGTATCCAAACACTGTGGCATATATATACAATGGAGTTCTACTCAGCTATTAAAAACAACAATATTGCATCCTTTGAAAGTAAATGGATGACAGTGGAAGAAATTATGCTGAGCAAAATTAGACAAACCCAGAGACTCAAAGTCGAATTTTTCCCTCATTTGTGGAGGCTGGAGCAAAACTCAGGCCTGGGTGAAAGTTCAAGCTCATGTACTAGACTCCCCAAAGTCAAAGCAGCACATAATCTAGGAGAATCATAGATATGTAAAGATGGGAGGAAAGAGGAGAGAGGGAGGGATGATGGGGAGGGGTCTAGAGGGGAGTCAATAATGTAGCTTACTCTATACTCCCCCAAGAAGCCAAATAATACTTATACAATCATTTAATTTTGGAAAATACATATCAAATTATTACTGCATATATGGGGTGGGTTTCTTGGACCCCTAAAAACCACCGTAAACTATTCATTCCTAAAGTCAATATTTTTTTTTAAAGAGAGAGGGACAGTGAGAGAGACACAGAAAGAGAGAAACAGCTTTATTTAGTTTTTCACATGGCCTTAGTTGCTCCAACACTTAGTTGTGTACATGGTGCTGGGGTTTGAACCCGGGTCCTTGTGCTTGCCAGGAAACTGCTGAACCACCACTCCAGCCCCAAAAGTCAATATTTTTATTGTAAAGTTGTCTTAGTGCATTCAGGCTGTTATCACAAAATACCATAAATTGGCATCTTATAAACATAAATTTATTCCTCATGGTTCTGAAGGCTGGAAAGTTCAAGATCAAAGTGCCAGAAAAGTTAGTTATAGAGGTGTCCTTTGCAGGATTTTTGTGGAGAAATGCCCCAGAAAATAGATGTTGGACTATGAGTTCAAAGCTTCATCTATAGAGTATATTGCTTTGAAGGATTTTTCTTGGATAACTCATTTAGGAGGTGCTTGTACATAAGAGTTCACCTGGGCAAAGATATCTGGCAAGATGCAACTTCAGAGATACACTCTGGGAGTTTTTTCTTTTTTTTTTTTTTTTTTCACTTGCACTTGATTTGGAAAGAAAACACCCACTTCAGGACAGTTCTCTAGATGACCTTGCCCTAATCAAGTTCTCTCCCTTCTCACTTGCAGTTGTCAAGAAAAAAGTTAAGAATGTGCTGAGAATGCAACATCGTGAGGTAAAGAATTGTTGTTCAGAGCAGCCAGGGTTCTGCTCCAGTCCTGCTCCAGAAACAGAATGGCCGTAAGTATTTTAGCCCAGGAACTCATATTGCCCCAGTGTCTGAAACCCAGGACATATTCCTTTCTCCAAGTCCCTGAGCTGGGGTGCAAGTGGAGTTAGTGTAGATGAGACTCCATCTGCCCTAAGAAGCCTTCCAGAGCCCTGGGTGGAGGGTGTAATAAATTCTAAGTTTCTGTTGTCCCTTTTACTTATCTCCAACTAATAAACCCACTTAATACAGCCTATCACATATAAGTGTGTTTTGTCTCTCTGGATTAGAGAGCCCATGTGCCATGAACCTGCTTCACATACCCCAACTGAAGCATCATTGAAGCCAGGTGAGGGAAAGTTTGGGAAAGGCTGGAATGACCAACAGGTCCCGGTGGTCAAAAGAGACTTCTAGTGAACAACACATGAGCTGCAAAAGGAGCCTCTCTGAGGAGAGGGAAGGGGTGAAGCCCCACTGGGAGAACATAGGAAGAAGCAAAGGAATGAGGAAGTCAGCACTGCTTCCTAGACACTTGGAAATGAGGAGGAGGACTATGGCTTTAACCTAGAGCAAGGTGACATAAGGCTTCCCAAGAGAGGGCAGACCTTTGCACATACCAAAAAAAACATGAGGGAAAGAGGGAGAAGAATGGCAGAGAGGAGAGATTATAGCACCAGACAAATATGGGATCTGAGTCAGTGGAGGAGCAGTGGGTGTTTTAGTCTGCTTTATCATTGCTTCCACTAAAGGACCTGACAAGAACAATTTTAGGAAAAAAAGTTTCAAATACAAGGCAGGAGATTTGACCTGGCATCTCATTCAATTCTGTGCATTTTTAGCACTAACACAGTGCCTTGCAGGTGCACTGAAGACATAGATGTTGGCCTGTGGCTTCTAGATACGATGAAAGGAACTTGAGGTTGCAGTCAAAGAGGCCCAACCAAGGACAAGGTCTCAGGCCAAGCAGTGCTGTCTGCCTGACACCAAGAGAATCTCCTAGCTAGGCACAGTGTCCTACAATGTTCATTGTTTTCTGGCCCCTGGCTACTTCTCTAACTCATTCTTGCTATTTCCTATTTCATATGATATATTCCTTCTTACTTCCAAGCCTGTGTTCCTATGGCCCCCTTTACCAAAGCTGCCCTTACCACTGCCTCCCTTTCATAGCCAATTCTTACTTTCTTTTAAAGATGAAATGTATAGAATCACCTCCACCAGGAAGACTTCTTGCTTTCCTCCACAACCAAAGCCAGTTAAGGAGCCAAACATCAGCATTCCCATATTAGCCTGCACACATATCTGTTAGTGTGTTTGCCATGCTGGATTATAGTCACCTGCACAGATCTGTCTCCTTCCTCAGACAAAGCCCCAAAGCAGGAACTATGTTTTTGTTTAGTTCTATAGACCTTCCCTAGCTGTGTTCAAATAATAGCAAACCTTCAATGAACACTTGTGGATTGAGCTGTCAAGCAGACAGTGCTTGATGATGGCAGATTCATAAATGTGCATTAGTTGAATTTTTGCAGATCCAAGGAATGGAAGGAATCAGGTCAAGGAAAACTGAGTTATTGTATGAACACATGAACCCAGGGACCTCAGTAACCTTTACCAGACTGGTTCATGGCAAGCGGACAGTCTTCAGAAAGCGACTGACATTAGCAATTGTCCTGTAAAGTGGATGCAGAACAGCAGGTATAAGAGAAGCCCACCTATGATTAAACAATGGTACACTCCTGTAATCCCAGCAACTCAGGAGGTTGAGCGAGGAGGATCACAAGTTTAAGGTCACCCTGGGCAACTTAGGCCCTATCTCAAAATAAATTTTATTAAAATGGGGGGCTGGGAATTTGGCACAGTGGTTGAGTGCCCCTGGGTTCAAGCTCCAGAATGTGACCCCCGCAATTTTTTTGTTTAATTGTATATAAAATTATAGAAAAAAATACAAGAACCTAGTATAGCTTTTAATTTTGAGAAGTAAAAGTAGGCTCCAGGAACTGGGGTGATGGGGTGCAAGTCTTTTTGTTTCATACCATTCTGTATTTTTAACTTCAAGACTTTTGTTATGAGCATGAACTACTTTTATAATTTATGTAACAATTCAGTCCTCTTTTTAACGCTTTGTGATGAGTGGTCTTCCTCTTGGTCTTTCACCCTGGTAAACTTGACTTCTGCGCTCTAGAGTATGCCTGAGGCTGCCTCCCACCTGGGAGGGAAACCTGCTGCAGGAAAAGTGTGACCATGGGCAGCTTAGGCCAGCTGCTCCAAGCTTCAGGAAGAAATGAGACGCACCCCCAATGAACCTGCTTCTTTGCCCTCTATGCCTCTCCTTTATCAGATGTCAAGGGCCAAAATTAGGGTGTGGGCCTTGGAGAAAGGGGCCAAGGGGGTTGCTCAGCTTTCATTTAGTCTTGGCGTAGCCAGAGCTGCTGGGAGAGTTCTGTGGCTCACATGTGGGCTATGCAGCTCACTAGGGCCAGGATGCTCTACAGAGAGATTTGGGTCTAAACTCCTCTCTGAAAATACATGAAAAATGCCTGCCTTTGTCCCCTTTGCCCAAATCTCCCCAAAATAGTTATAGGTAGTGTATGGTGTTGTGTCACTAATATCCAGTGTTGGCCAGGGACTGCCCAACCCAAGTAACTCTGCCAGATGCTTCCCATGGGCTTCTGCACAAGTCCTCCCCCTATACCCACTCTTCTCTGTGCCCAGGAGACTGGCTTGTATACACTGCATCAATCCACTCCCTGGCTGGCCCTCTGGCCTCCTTGGGTTTGGCCTGTGGCAAGTTCCAGCAAAAAGGAGGGACAGAAGTGAGTCCAGGGCCTCTGTTCTGTGTCCCTGGATGTAAATCAGTTCCCTTCTCAGAGCATCTTCTCCACAAGACCACTTGCTCCAAGTTCCCATTTCTGCTCCCTCCCATGTCCCTTCGGGCTGTACAAGCCCCACAGGTCTACCTAATCCCTAAACCTTTGTATTTGCTCCCTTGAGGAAATTCTCCTCAAATTATCCAGTTTTGAGCATGCCATTTGTTGCCAGTGGGAACCCTGCTTGATAAAGTATTTATCTATAAAACCACCTGGAAAAGTACTTATCTCTGGACTTTCTGTAAAGGACAAAAAAAAAAATGTATGACAATGATGAATCCCACTGCATGAATTGAAAACTATAGAAAAAGTATGTATGTGCTGTGAGGGTTTGGATCTTAAGTGTCTCCCAAAGGCCCATGTATTTGAAGGTTTGGTCTTCAGCCCATGACACCAAGTCTTTTAACACATGGGAGGTGATGGAAACTTTCAAGGAGAGGTCTTCAGGTTACTGGCAGCATGTCTTTGAAGGGGATACAGGACTCCCTTGTCTCTCTTTTGCTTTCTGATCATGTTGTAATTTTGCTGTACTGTGGGCTTCCACTGTGATGTGCTTGCTACCTCACCACGGGCCAACAAAGCCTGTACTGAAACTTCCAAATCTGTAGGTCAAAATCAACCTTTTATCTTTATAATGTGATTATCTCTGATATTTGCTATGGTTATGGAAAGCTGACACCATAACTCCTATATCTAACAACAGTGAGGGTAGTAAGAGGGAACTCTGGACCAGTCCATAAGGCTGTTTGTGTATCCTACACCATCCCTGTGAAGCAAGAGCTGGGACATTCTTTTCTTGCTATGGGGAATCTATGGACTCTTAGTCTTGGCTTTTAGTGCTTCTTCAAGTCAATTGATTTCTATAAATTCTATGACCTCACAACCTAAATGAAATGCCAGTGATACCTGAAACAAATAGGCTATCTGATGTTCCTGTTTGGCCTCTCCAACCTGTGTCCCCATGGATGAGTGTGACCACTGCTATAGAGTATAGGTGGATATTTCAACTTTTTTCTGACAAGCTAAACTTCTAACAGGTAAGCGTTATCACTGCCCCTCAAGAGCACTTCCTAATCTCCTCCTTAAATATCTCTGCCTGACGCTGATCCGAAGAAGCCCAGGGCCAGACCATGCTCTGTCACTTCCTGTGTAACCTGATGTGGGAGGAAGAGGCTGATCTAAATTTCCTCTAGAAGATGGAAGCTCTTACTAGCTTATTCTTTTAGAAACACACAGACTTCTGCTGCTATGCAGGTGAGCACCAGAGCCCATGTGAAACATTTCTAAGGCAACATTAGGAGAAAGGAATTCAAAACATCCATTTTTAAGAACAAAACTATGTCATTTGCAGGAAAATGGATGGAACTGGAGAAGTGACATAAGCCACTACACTGGCTACAGATTCTCACCAGCCCCTTAGGATGGAGAATTTTTGGGTGATGTATCAGTGAGGTTTTTTTTGGGATTTTTTTTTGTTCTTTTTTTAAAGAGAGAGGGACAGTGAGAGAGAGAGAATCAATTTTATTTAGTTTTTCATGTGGCTTTTGTTCCTCCGAGACTTCGTTGAGTATGTGGTGCTGGAGTTTGAACTCAGGTCCTTGCACATGCCAGGCAAGCACTGATCGGTGAGGTTTTTATCATAAACAAATACCAGAGATAATTATGCTAAATGAAATAAGGCAAACTCAGAAAGTTGAAGGTCAAATGTTTTCTCTCATAAGCAGAAGCTAGAGAGAAAAGAAAGAAAGAAAAAGGGCCTCATCAAAATGGAAGAGAGACCAGGAAAGTAGAGAAAAGGGATGAAGAAGAGAGGAGGGGAGGGGACAGGAAGGTACCAGGAAATGAAATAGACCAATTATGTTATGTGCATGTAAAATGGATCAAATTAAAGCCCACTAATATGTGAAATATACCAATTAAACATTTTTTTAAAAAATCAGACAGCAATATTCAATAAGAGAAAACATTATGATTATTGCTAAGGTTAAAAATAATGCTTGTAAAGAATTATGTGTGTGTGTGCTGGCATATAATAATAGTTTGAAAGCACAGGTACTCAAAGTTCAAAATAGTAATGATTATCACTAAATTGTAGAATTATGAGTGATTTTTTTCAACTGAATTCTGTTTTCTGGACTAGCAGGTATGATTTTTGAGTTACTATAAAAAATAAATTTGATTTTTAAAAATGTTCACAGGAAGGGTGCTAAAAATTAAGAAAATATGAAATCTAACCTGGCTCTGCCACTGTCCTGATCTGCAGCTTTGGAGAAAATGTTTGTTTTTTGAGTCCTCCGTGTGCCCTTTTGTAACAGAAATGTCCCTTAATTCTTCCAGACTTATTAAAAGATCTAGATTCTGGCTGCTGCCACCATCATGATAGCTCCTGAGGTCTCAGTGACACCGGGTGATGCTGGAGACAAGCCAATTTGAGAGCAGATTGGATCCAGCCTCCCTCAACATTACTACCAGTTATTTGACAATGACAGAACTCAAGGTGCAATTTATATTGATGCATCATGCCTTATGTGGGAAGAACAACAGTTCCAGGGGAAAGCTGCCACTGTGGAGAATAGTCTAGCTTTCCGTTCTAGAAAATCCAGCACAGCATCACGGCACAGGACCATCAGCCTATGCCAGATAGCTGCATCATCAGCATGGCTGTGGGTCAACTAAAGGCTGATGAAGACCCCACCATGGGGTTCCACCAGATGTTCCTATTAAAGAACATCAACGATGCTTGGTTTTGCATCAATGACATGCCCAGGCTTGCCCTGCACAACTTCGGTTGACCTCCTCTCAGCCAGGCACTCGTGCCATTTCCTCCTCCCTTCTCTTCCCAATACTATCACACTCCTGCAGATGCTCCAAATATCATACACAAATGAGCAGAGTCACAGTGGGAGTGGGAGCAGTGAGCTGCTGCCACCACGGTGTTGTGCATGATGTCTGGACACTAGACTAGCTGCACCTGATAGAAGTTTGTGTTGTGCATGCCTTTGGAAAATTTAAGTAACGAAAAAGATTGTCCCTTTTTTTCTAATCTACTGACACGTTGCTGTAGTAACCCAAAGAGCAGAGAAAATAGTTGCCTCACTACCCAGATATTGATTTGTTCAGATAATTCAATGCCTTATGATACAATAAAACTGAAATTTTCCTTTAAAAAAAATTTTAGATTCTTCCCTTTGAAGACTCTTAGAGGGGGCTGGAGCAGTGACTCAGCGGTTACGGCGCTTACCTGGCATGCACAAGTACACAAGTTCAAACCCCAGCACCACATACACAAGGAAGTCTCAGAGCAAAGAAAGCCATGTGAAAAACTAAATAAAAATTGATTCTCTCTGTCTCTCTCTCTCTCTCTCTCTGTCCCCTCTTTCTTAAAAAAAAAAAGTCTTATAGTATATAGCATCTCACCTTGTCCCCAGACAGTGGAATAGACCAAATGATCAGGTAAAATGATTTCATGGTCATTTTTCCCCACAAACAAAAATCAGTGTAAAGGGAGAAACTGTGAATCTGTCCTGCAGACTTTTCATGGCCCCCAATATCTGTTCATTCCTGGTTGTCAAATTGGATCTTTTAGAGAAAGCTGTGATTGATTTCTATTTTTTGCATTAAGTTCTTTTACTGTCAAAGCTGCCTGTGAATAATATTCAGACAAGGGTACAAATTAGTCATGGTGTTTCTGTGTTCTATGTAAATGTGGAGAAATGTGACACAGGCTGTGTGTCTGTGACACAGGCTGGATTTGCTGTGGCAAAGGAGAAAGATTAGGTTCATCTTCCCAAAGCAGAAAGCATTGCATCACTGCTGGCTGCAAAGCCAGGGCCATGCAGGACAAGGATGGGCGAATTTGCCTCCTTTCACAGGAAATGGGTGAAGCCTGGCTTGAAATTATTACTCAGACGTTTTGTGCTGAGAAAGAAATGTCTTCCGATAGCACAAAGCCATTGGTTTCCTGTTGTGAACTGAGAATTTCTGGCTTGCCCAAAAATGGACAGGAAGGGAAAGGGTGGTTGTCCCCTTGGAAGTCCTTGTTTAATGAAAACACCAGTTCAAGGGCTTCCAGGATACTCCAAATGGCCAGAAGTGAGGATGGAGGTTGGGGAGAGGTCACAGTAGTAAGGGAGACCATGTGAAGAAAAAGGGTGTGGAGAGATTAGCTGTGTGACACTCGAGTTGCACAAACATTTGTTGAGCAATTTTATGTGAGAATCACAGTGCTATGTGCCAGGTGTGCCAGACGGCCTAGGCAGCTTTCTTCCTCCAAATGGCAGTCCAGTGGTAGAAACTGGCACAAAACTAATTTTTAAGTAACATGATAGGGTTAAGATGGAACTATGCCACTTTTTGTCTGTTTAGTTTTTGTCCATTTCCACTTATTTATAGTGAAGGAGGGATCAAAAGTAAAATTTTCAATTTCCAAGATACTAGGAATAATTATTAAGCCACTAAACATGTTCCAAGTTCTTTCCATGCTTTTTCCCATCAAATTTCACAATAATCCTGCATTAGCCAGTTTTGTGTAGCTGTGACCAAAATACCTGACAAGAACAATTTAGAGAAGGAAAAGTTTATTTTGACTACGGTTTCAGAGGTTCAGTTCATGGTCAGCTGATTTCATTCCTCTGGGCCCAAGGAGAGGCAGAATATCATGGTGAAGAAGCCTGCTCAGCTCATAGCACCCAGGAAGCAGAGAGAGAGAGAGAGAGAGAGAGAGAGGGCACCTGAGGAGCCAGGTACAAAATATACTCCCGAAGAGCACGCACCCAGTGATCTACTTTTTCCAGCCACACCCTTCCTGCCTACAGTTAGCACTCCATAATCCATTCAAATTATTAATTGATCAAATGGATTAATTCACCCATGAGGTCACTGCTCTCATAATCTAATCCTCATACCTCTGAACATTGCTACTTTGGATATCATGTTTCCAACTCTTGACTTTTGGGAGGCACTTTAGATCCAAGCTATAAATTATGATATAGAACCTATGGAATTTGGGAAAAAATGATAAATTATTGAAAGTTACAATTTGCAAGTCACAAATTTGGATCCTAGCATTCCTCTTTGTATCCCTTCCCTTCATTCCAGAAACTTCCTTCACCTATGTATTTGGGGATAACAGGTTTGTTATAAGCCCTGAGTGTAGTCTTGAGTCATCCTACCTCTACCAGCATTAAATCAGTCATCACCATCCTCACCATTAATCCATCCTCAACAAGACGAGGATTAACTACGGCCATATGGTATTACTACTATGCTGCACCCCAGCAGCGTGACATGGGAAAGCCTAATCTTACTTTCCCCCTGGCCACCACCTCAGAAGGCTGCATAGCTGAGGCTCATCTCAATAAAGAGTCTGGGTAACTAAGGGGAATTACAAGGGCAAAGAAGAAAATTCCAGTACTCACAAATTAGGAATGTTCACACCATCCAAAAGAAAATAATCTCTCCCAAGAAGTGGAAAACTCCAGTTCCTGGATGGCTCTCACTTCTCAGGGTTCACCCTTCTTTTTCTTCTTCTACATGTGTAGTCTTCATTTGCTACTCATAAGAGCTGTGGGCTAGGCTGCCCATGATCTGTTCTCCCATCCCCCACACCAGAGGGCAGAGCGTGGACCTGACGCTTTAAGTCTTAACTGCTGCTACTACTCCTCCTGACAGCACAAGCCTTCACTCCTTTGGGCTTGCATACCTGTGAAGTATATCACATTGTTGAATGGGAAACATCTTTCTCTATCAAATAAAAATAAATGACAATTCAAACTTTTTTCTTAACCTTTGGTATACTGCATGGATGTGTTCATCCACATATTTACCAGGTTTCAAATAGTATTTACCAAGAGCCAACTGCTGTCTTAGGTATTGGGGATTCAGACAGAAATTAACAGGATATTAATTAAGGGAGATGGTTTTCAGTCCCCTGGGGACACTGTCTGGAGTCCACACTGGGTTGCCTCACTCCACACAGAATTCCAATTCTCCTCTCCCTTGCCCTCCTCTGTTAGAGTTTGGGGAGTTTAATACGTGTTTCTCTACTCTCTCTTCTAACTGGAAACAGCACATAATATAGTTCAGGACAATAAAACATAAACAAGACTGTTGAGAGGTGTTCTGGAAAAGCTTTGCTATGACACAAAAAGAGCGACAGGCACAGATGTGGCTTTTTGCTTCCTGTTTGGAAAGCAGCCCTCTCATGAAGTACTATGGATGAAGAATATTGAATAAAGTTCCTAATGCTCTGGATGACATCATCAGGTGCATTGCCCAGCTATGAACTGCCTGATTTTGCAGATCTTATTGTGATAAAAATAATCTTCACTTGTTTAAGCCACTTCTTATCACCGGGACACTACTGCCCTAAACATGCCCGTGTGAATATCAGCAATGCAAGGGTTATACTGAGGCAAGAAAAACAAATTATGGGAGCAAAGAAGAGGAATGCTCCCAGGAAGAGGTAGCACTTTAGTGGATCTTGACAGATTAGTAGAAATTTTGCACAATGGAAAGAAGGCCATTCTAGGTCAGGTAGGAGCATGTGCAAGACACAGACCCACTCACTCCCAAGCAGCCAACAGAGTGCAAAGCCAGAGGAAAGAGAGAGAGGGCAAGGACCACATCAGCAGTGAGCTCAGACTTTGCCTTCTGAGCAAAGGGGGAACCCTTGAAAGCTTTAAAGCAGGAAGATAAGCAAGGTTTTGTTGTTTGGGGAGATTAATCTGCCAGGAGAGCACATGATGGATGAGGGAGAGAACAGGATCATTGGAATCTTACAGGTGAGAAATGCTGAGACCTGAACTAAGGTTACATCTCAAAGGAAAGAAAGGATTTAAAATTGCATGGAACTAGACACACACACACACACACACACACACACACACACACAAGAATGCATGTAAAAACTGGTTGAAACTGAATAAGGTCTGTAGTCTACTTAATAGTATCCTATCAGTGTCCTGATTCTGATATTTTACTACTGTCATATAAGATGTCACATAGGGGGAAGCTGTGTGAAGAGTATATAATACTTCAGGTAGGAATTTAGCAACTTACTACAATATGGATCTATAATTATTTCAAAATAAAAGTCTTAAAAAGTTTTAAAAGCTTGGGACTAGAGCGGTGGCTCAGTGGTTACAGCGCTTGCCCGGCATGTGCAAGTACACGGGTTCAAACCCCAGCACCCACATACACAACTAAGTGTCAGAGCAATGAAAGCCATTTAAAAAACTCAATAAAAAATTGATTCTCTCTGTCTCTCTCTCACACTGTCTTTCTCTCTCTGTTTTTTTTTTTAAAGTTTTAAAAGCTTAAAAATTCTTTTTTATAAGCATCTAGGCTTTTAAAAGAAAATTAATTACCTGAGCAGGATGATGCAGACCTTTAATTCCAGCAACTGGGAGCCTGAAGCAAGAGGATCACAGGTTTGAAGTCAGCCTGGGTAATTTAGTGAGACCCTATCTCAAAATAAAAAATAGAAAGGTCTGGGGATGTGGCTCAGTGGCAGAGCACCCCTGAATTCAATCCCCAGCACCAGAAAAATAAATACATATAAATAAAACTAAAGCATCTTGAAAATGTAAAACCTCCATAAAGATACCTGCTATAAAAATACACAGATACTGACAGTCATTAACAGCTGTTAGGTTACGTTTCCTTTGCTCTTTAACTCCTGAGCCAGTGTGTGCTCCCTTAGACTGCTGGTCTTTGCATTCCCTTTCTAACAATGAATGTTCTCTTTGGCGTTGGCCTCTTGGAGAAGGTAAGAGGTCTCCCTGACCTAGAAGGCCCATGATTTAAGCCATCAAAGCAAAGGGTTCCCTTGGCTCTGTTTCAGGTCTCTGAAGGGCCCCACAGCTCCAGGGCTGCCCCAGGGACCTGCATACCTCCCATTTTCCTGCTCTGTGTGGTGACTGTGCATTAACACTCCCAAATTGGCCCTGAGGACCCCCAGGTGCTCCTGCTAATGATCTTACATCCTTTATTCAGATCCAACTCTGGTTTCTGATCTTCCCTCACTCCCAAACCTTGTCTTTCAGCCAGCTGGGAGAGGCGATTTATCCCACCCTGTGGTTTAGAAGGAATGATTTCAGGACAGCATCCCCCACAGTGTGTTTCATAAAATACAAGTATCCCACAAGATATTAATAAGTAGTCACAAAAAAGTTCCACTATTAAACTAAGACAACATGAAAGAGGGTTATTTTTATTGCAGACCATCTCAGAGTTTTTAATAGGAGAATATTTATTGTAAATATTATGCACACAACTACCCTGGGGACCTGTCTTTGTGGACATTCTAGATTCATTACTCAGAATTCTTGACATTTATAGGACTGTGGTTTGAGGAAATGCTGCTCACAGGTGAAATGTCCCTGAGGACAAACAGATCCCTTCCTCTCTCTAGAGTTTTCCTTTCCCTGCCCAATTTCCAAACCTTGCCGGCAAAGGAAAAGTGGCTGTGTTCCAAGATTAAGAGTCAAGTTCCTTCTGTAAAATAAAGGAGAAGGAAGCCGTCCTGGTTTGCAGGACAGGCAGTGAGGTTACACCTCCAGGCACACCAGGGCAGGAGAGGGGCGTGAGGCAGCAGAGGGTTGGGCTCCCTTTTGCTTCACTCTGGTATAGGATCCACTGTGCAGACAGAGATGCCTTCACTCACCCAGGTCACTAAAATTTCAAAGCACAGAACAAACTGGGCAGGAAGTAGAGCAAACTGTGGAAATGGGGCAGGAGAGGAACACGGGGATAAATATAGTAATCTCATTAAGGATGCTTTTCTATTTCAGTCTCCTTGCCTGCTGGAGTGTGTGCTCACTCTTTCTCCCTCTCTTTCCTTTCTCTGACAATTATTCTAATGCTATTTGATTCCATTTCCTCTATTGAACCTGTCTTCCTTAAGCCCAACAAAAGTTCACTTATCTCATTTTAAAATTTGCTTTGAAACACTTTAGCAAAAAAAGAAAAAAAATTATTCATAATAATTGAAGTTGGGTCTTGAGGGTTCAGACTACTTTTTTTGTTGTTTGTTGACTTTTCTTCCTACCACTTTCCATATTTATGAAAGCTATGTGATAAAGCTTTTAAAAAAAACATGCTCAACTCCTCCTTTGCCCACTATGGAAGTAAGCATACTTGGCTCTCAGAGCTAATGGGTTCCAAGAGATTAAAATTTATAAAACAAGGGCTGGAGCAGTGACTCAGTGGTTGGAGCCCTTGCCAGGCATACACGAGGACCCAGGTTCAAACCCCAGCACCACATACACAACTAAGTGTTGGAAAAACAAAAACCAGGTGAAAAAACTAATCAAATTGATTCTCTCTCTCTCTTTTCCTCTTAAAAAAAATTATAAAACAAACAAAAAAGAAACAAAGCCAAAGAAACAGAAAGTCCAAATATGCACGAGGACTTGGCAGTAATTACAGAATTTTAAAGTTCAAAGTCTTTTTTTTTTTTTAAGAACAAGGGACAGTGATGAAAGAGAGAATCAATCTTATTAGTTTTTCATGTGGCCTTCGTTGCTCCAGCACTTCATTATATATATATGGTACTGGGGTTCAAACCCACATCCTCGAACATGCCACACAAGCACATTAACCACAGCTATCAGAACTGAATGCTGTCTGTACAGCCTCCAGACGCAGCCTGCAGAGTAACTTCACGTGGAAAATGAGAACCTGTCCCCTTCCAATGCAGGTTTAAGTCCTAATCATTTCAGAAATACAAATAAATGCTGCAAACTTTAAAAAATCATTTGAATTTTCAGCTGTTTTAGGCCATTTTAGCTTTGTAGATTTTGAATAATACATTTGTAATTGTTTCAGTCGACCCTTATTATTCCAATGAGAAACCAATCATTTTGAAAAATTTCAAACTGAAGCCAGGAATGGTGACACACACCTAATAATCCTAGCAACTCAGGAAGCTGAAGCAGGAGGATTGAAAGTTCAGGGTCAGCCTGGGCAACTTAACAAGTCCCTATCTCCAAATAAGAAATAAAAAGGGAGGCTGGAGTGGTGGCTTGGTGGCTTGGTGGTTATGGCGCTTGCCTGGCATGCATGAGTATGTAAGTTCAAACCCCAGCACCACGTACACAATGAAGTCTCAAAGCAACAAAGTCCACATGAAAAACTAAATAAAAATTGTTTCTCTCTTTCTCTCTCTCTCTCACTGTCCCTCTCTCTTTTAAAAGAAAGAAAGAGAGAGAGAGAGAAAGAAAGAAAGAGGGCTGGGGATGTAGTTCAGTGGTAAAGTGCTGCTGGGTTCAATCCCTAGAACTTACCCCTTAAAATTTCAAACGTGTTCCAAATGCACGACTTCAACAGGTATAAATGAAATTTAAATAAATGCATTTTAAAATGGCCTCTTTTGTAAGTTTATTATTTCTGAAGTTTTTAAAGCTTAAGTTTGCACTAAAAATTTTGGAATACTATGTCATACTTCATAAATGTAACCAGATATTCACAGAATATTGCTTTTGAGGAACTGAAAGAAGATCTTTAAAGGGCTGGGTATTTTCCAAGGTCATGACTGCTGCAAACATGTCTAGATGCTGGGATTCCCTCAAACTTATGTATGCCTCTACATGCCCCTGCTCACCGCCTCCACTCAACAATTAAGCTCTAAGGGTGTTTTGGAGTAGTGTGGGGGCAAGATGCAAGACAAGTATACTTAAACTTCACCTCTTGCCTAGCTTTCTTTCCTGAGAGCACCAGGGCTTTCTAGATTCCATATCTGCTTGACAGTGATTTCCTGGTCCTTCTTCTCTGTAGCATAAACTGTCATGAATCTATCCTTTCTTTCCTGTGGGTAGGGGGGGAGTCTTAATGGTTTTGCCTTTATGGTAGAAAAGCTGCAGAGAAGGAAAGTCAGACAACCATCAACAAGGGGAAAACTGGCTACTTGAAGCTAATATATTTTCCGTTCCCTTTTTCATGCAAACATTCTTCACAACTTTCCCATCCTTCTATGCCAGTACTTCTAAAGTTCTGCTGATCATCCTGGTCTTGAGGGATGCTTGATGCAGATGCTGATATCCAGGCCATTCTGACCAAGAATGGCATCCAGGGTAGACCCAGAGACACATATGGAGAGATTTTAACTTACTCCCACCCTCTGTTCAATCTTCTCCGTGCACTGTGTAGTTACTATGGCTTGATGCGGTTCAGAGTGTTCACCAATGAGTCTCATATTAGAAACTGTCTCCCCCTGGAGAGATGTTTACAGATGGTGGGACCCTTAAGAGGTGGGGCCTAGTGAGAGGTTATCACTGGCCTCTCCCTGCTCCCAGGTTTCCTGTCTCATTGTGGGATCTCTCCCTCTCCCACACACTCCCACCATTTTGATGCCATCTACCACGAGGTCCTTACCAAAGCCCAGCACCATGTCCTTGAACCTCCAGGACTATGAGCAAAATAAATCTCTAATCTTTATAAAGTTACCCAGCCTCAGGTATTTTGTTATAGCAATAGAAAATAGACTAATGTAGTGTTTCCAAGTATTCTCTTTGGAGTTAGGCAGAGAAGGTTGGGAGTCCTGCTTATATGATCCATGTCCCAGTTACCCTTCTCATTAGATGACAGTGACAACTGACTAAAATAATCCACTTAGGATATTGATGTCTACTTGATAAGCCCTCAATAAAAATAAAAATTCTAAGTACATGTAGATTTTCAACAGTATATGTTTGAATTCCCATTTGTTCATTTGTAATTTGTTAAATAGACTCACTTCTAGAAGAAAAAGAATATGCCATAAATATGCCTCTTCCAGAAATATGCCAGAGGCTAAAATTAACTCACTGTTACTTTCTGGATTCCCCCTTTTTGCTCCCTTTATTAAAATAACTCAGAGATACACTGACCATTTTTAATTTCTAATTTGACCCCACCCTTTCC
This sequence comes from Aplodontia rufa, assembly GCA_004027875.1. Classification (NCBI taxonomy): domain Eukaryota; kingdom Metazoa; phylum Chordata; class Mammalia; order Rodentia; family Aplodontiidae; genus Aplodontia; species Aplodontia rufa. Next base: position 45,140 of record PVKS010002274.1, read on the forward strand.
CATCACCCTTGATTTCTGAAAGATTACTGACGTTACTTCTGCTTTCACAGCTGCACTTCCTCTCAGGACCTTGGAATTTAATTCACTAAGCCCAGAAATTTGAATCCAATTAAGGAAGTTAGACCCTTTCTTCTTACTCCCTCACATTATCTTCTTCAGTTCATTCAGCAAATGCTTTTGAGCAACAGCTCCATGCCAATGTAATGTTAGTTGCTGATGCGACAAAGCTCATTGTCCAATGTCTTAAACATTAGTTCCTTCCGTGTGCCATTTGTTTCATCCTTTTTATATATATCTATTTTATGGGTGCATTATAATTTTACATAATAGCAAGATTCATGATGCCATTTTAGCACATGCACATAATGCAATTTGATCAACCTCGTTCTCCAGTAATTCCCTTTCCCTCTCTTGTTTCATCCTTTTTAGAGTAAAGACTACTCCCCTTGCTGTGGAAAATGGAAGCAAAGTAGCTTAGCAGTTTTCCTTCCTCTTTGTCTCCTGGCAACTCTACATCATTTCCTCTAAACAGTATGCCTTTCTTTCTCTTGTTCTTCTTGATCTGTGCAGAGCCTTAGAAGTCCCTTCTGATGAGTTCAGCATTTTCCCCAAGCCTCTGCTCCTCCCAGGCTCTGTTTCTGCATGTCATCCTTCTTCCATCATCCATGTATGTATGTATGTGCTGGGGATTGAATCAGGGGTACTCTGCCACTGAGCTACATCCCCATCCCTTTTTTCATTTTTTTTTTTTTAAAGAAAGAGGGACAGTGAGAGAGAGAGAGAAAGAGAGAAACAACTTTATTTAGTTTTTCACATGGCCTTAGTTGCTCCAACACTCAGTTGTGTACGTGGTGCTGGGGTTTGAACCCGGGTCCTCATGCTTGCAAGGCAAGCGCTGAAACCGCTGAGCCACCGCTCCAGCCCCCCTTTTTTCATTTTTATTTTGAGACAGGGTCTCAAGCTAAGTTGACCAGGCTGGTCTTGAACCAGCAATCGTCCTGCCTCAGCCTCTTGAGTTGGTGGGATTACACACTTACACTCCCAAGCCCTGTTCTTCCATCTTTTCTATATGATCCAAGTCAGGGCCTAGGTGGAGCTTTTGTGAAACCCTACTGATTTCTTTAATATCTTTCCTGCTCCTCTGCCACTGTAGAGTAAATTAGGATAAACTGGTTTTTGCTGTGGTAACAAACACCACCAAGGGCTTAAAGGAAGGAGGATTTGTTCTTGATCAGTTGAACAATGATGACTCAGCAAAACAGGTGGGCAAAGTCTTTTCTTCCTACACTGACTGCACCACCGGAAGGTGTGTCCTTCTCCAACAGAGTGGCAGAGCAAGAAAGTTTAAGAAAGGCAGCCCTGTGGGAATAATTAGAAGACAAGATGTGGGGGCTGGAAAGAGAAGTAAAGTAACTAGGCACAGTGGTGCAAACCTGTCATCCCAGCTATTTGGAAGGCGAAGACAGGAGGATCATAAGTTTAAGGCCAGCCTGGGCAATTTACAGAGACCCTGTCTCAAAAAAATAAAAATGGCTGGGGGTATAACTCTGTGGTAGAGTGTCCTTGGGTTCTGTCTCTAGTATTGCAAAAAGGAGAGAGAACAAGATAGAAAGAGAGAAAGAGAGACAGAGGGAGGGAGAGGAGAGAACAAGTATGCCTGCTGAAGCGAGATAAGAAGCAAACTGAAGGGAAGGAACCTGCTAGGGGGGCCTAACCTCCCTATATTGACAGTCTCTGTATTTCCTATTCGACTTGGATAAAAGAACAAAAACAATGGAGTGGCTTTCCAAGGTCCACTTTCTTCTTCAGCCAGTTACATGCTCTTGTACCCAAAGCATTAATTTGTACTGCAGGTGTCTGGATCAATCTGTCCCTCTTGCCCTGACTAACTGAAGATGATGAGATTACAGCATTTCATTTTGTCACTTTCAAGTCCAAAGCTTCCCATTGCCAACTGCCAGGTTCCCTTTCTCTACAACGCACTGGTGCTCAGGTCTCCATTGTCCTTCATTTTAGAGGTTGCAGCTCTCCCCCTTCCCATTTATAGACTCTTCTATTCTTCACCTTTTTCACTGTGGGTTGGTAACTTTTTTTCCTTTCTGGGTTTTTGTTGGTGGTGGTGGTATACTGGTGTTTGAATTCCCTCTACCGCAGAGCTATATCCCCAGTCCTTTTATTAACTGATTGATTGATTGAGACAGGGTCTTAATTGCTGAGGCTGGTCTCAACTTGTGATCCTCCTGCCTCAGCCTCCCCAGTTGCCTGGGATTACAGGTGTGTGCCACCGCACCCAGCTGGAGATTGGTTACTTTCTTATGGTATGTAGAATAAAATCAACACACCAAACAAAGCAGGGGGAAGCATGGAGAGCAAGGCCCTAAGCATTTGAGTCTCCAAGATCTGATTATTCCTGGGACTCTGCTACCTCCCTATTTTTTGACTCAGCCTCTTCTCAGAAAACAGGAGCCAATCCCCTTTTGTAAAACTCAATTCAATAACAGAAAATCCAGATTAGCCAAAACATTACTCTGCAGGAAGGAAGAAGTAGGGGGTATCTCGATCCCTGATGTGAAATTATATTACAGAGCTGTAGTAGCAAAAACAGCACGGTATTGGTATCAAAACAGAACTGAAGACCAGTAGAAAAGAATAGAAAATCCTGAGACAAACCCCCATATCTTTAACTATTTGATATTTGATAAAGGGGGCAAAAGCATAGTGTGGAAGAAAGATAGCCTGTTCAACAAATGGTGTTGGACAAATTGGACAGCCATGTGTAAACAACTGAAGCTGGATCCTTATCTTTCACCCTGCACAAAAATTAAATCAAAATGAGTCAAAGATCTGGATAGTAAGCCAACAACTTTAAACTTACTAGAAAAAGAAGTAGGGTCAACACTACAGGACATAGGAGTCAGTGGCACCTTCCTTAACAAAACTCCCGTGGCTTAAGCAGTAAAGTCAAGAATAAATGAATAGGATGCAATTAAACTAAAAAGTTTTTGCACAGCTAAAGATCTAGTCAAGAGTATTAAGAGAGAACCTACAGAATGGGAGAAAACCTTTGCCTGCTATACCTTGGACAGAGGGCTAATATCCAGAATATACAAAGAACTAAAGAAACTAAACACCAAAATCACAAACAATCCAATCAATAAATGGGCTACGGATCTAAAAAGAAACTTCTCACCAGAGGAAGTCCAGAAAGCCCATAAATATATGAGAAAATGCTTTACATCATTAGCTATAAGGGAAATGCAAATCAAAACTTCAATGAGATACCACCTCACTCCTGTTAGAGTGGCAAAAATGAAAAATTCGAACAACTACAGATGCTGGAGGGGCTGTCAGAAAAGAGGAACACTGTCACACTGCTGGTGGGACTGCAAACTGGTTCAGCCACTCTGGAAAGCAGTGTGGAGAATCCTCAAAAAATTAGGGATGGAACCACCTTATGACCCAGCTATTCCACTCCTGGGTATTTTCCCAAAATAGTTAGAATCAGCATATTATAGTGATGTGGCTTCATCAATGTTTATAGCAGCTCAATTTACTATAGCTAGACTATGGAACCAACCCAGATGCCCCTCACTTGACGAATGGATACAAAAACTTTGGTACATATATACAATGGAATACTACTCGGCCATTAGAGAAGACGATATTATGGCTTTTGAAATCAAATGGATAGAGATGGAAAGAATTATGCTAAGTAAAGTATCCCAATCTCAGAGACTCAAGGGCCGAATGGTTTCTCTCATCTGTGGAAGCTAGAATACATCAGAAAGCAGTATATTAGATGGCTAAGCTAATAGTAACTTCAAATTGTATGATTCTTAACCCAATAGGGGGATGATTGCCTAGGATACATGGAAGCGTAGGGTGGGGGACAAGGTGCGGAGTAGGGCCTAGGATGAATATCTAGAAGACTG
>PVKS010002274.1:49171-109324 GCA_004027875.1 Aplodontia rufa
AAAAAAAACAAAAAAAAACAAAAAAAAAAAACACCTCAATTCAAGCCAGGTTTCTGTTGTCTGGAACCAAGAAACCAGTCTTTCTACAAGGCCTCACCTCTCCCTCCACAGTTACCACTTCTGTGAGTGAACCAATGCTATGTGAAGTATACTGTCCTCTAATATTGTAATATTTTATTATTTATTTATATATTTTGTAGTGCTGGGGATTAAACCCAGGGCCTCACACATGCTAGGAAACTGCCTTACCACTGAGCTATACCCTAAAGCCTGCAATATTTTAAACATAATAGAAATAGAGACACAGCCACGAGTATCCATAGTATGGTGCTAGTTCTATAACGAGTCCATCCATAGGTGAGGGAAGAGCTCAGTCTCTCTCTTGGTGTTATATATCCAGGTGAGCAACTCTACGGTGAGTGCTGACACTAACTGGCAAAGAGAGTGTGAGCAGTTCTGACGTTCCTCGTTTTCACCTCCAGAACAATTTAATGCCTGCCCTGTCAAAATTAAGCAAGATGGCATCCCTGAGATCCTAGCTCCACGTATTTCCATCAGAATACTTGTGATATAGGAGAATCTTGGCATTCCATAGCTTCCAAAGCGAGATGAGTCCAGGAAGGAGAGAGGCCATTTTTTGCCAGCTCAGTGCATTAACCTCAACTGGCAATCTGTTTGCTTCCATATGCTGTAGCGTTGGGAGTGCAATAATCATGTTACACAGGAGGAAGCTGAGGCTCAGTGGGAAGAAGCAAGGCACTCAAGGTACCAACAAATAAATAAGTTCCTGGCTAGAATTTGAACTTAGATCTATAGCTATGCTTCACAAATTAAACTGCATACAAATCACCTGGAGCTCCTAGGGAAAAGCAGATTCAGATTCAGTTGGAATGGACTCCTGGGTAGGAGTCCACATTTCCAGCAAGCTCTCTGGTGATGTGAATACTGACAATCTCCAGACCCACAATGGGTAACAACACTTTCGAAAACAACATGACCAGTAGTGAGCGTGTAGCTCAGTTGAGGTTGGGGATTTAGCTCAGTGGCAGAGCGCTTGCCTAACATGTGCAAGGCCCAGAGTTTGGTCCTCAGCCCTGAAAAAAAGAAGAAAAAAGAAAGAAAAGCATGAGCTCGGTGGTAAAGTGCTTGCCTGGCATGTGCGAGACCCTGGGTTTAATACCTACTACATGGTCTTGAGCTAAAATTCCCTGAGCATTAGGAGGAATTTTGACTTTCACAGACTTTGGAATTGGTAAAGGTTTGAGCTAATTTTACATAGCTCTGTGGGGTAGGGAGGCCTCAAACTAACATCTGGGCTACATAAGTTGTTAGTTGCACAGAATACAACTTAAAAAAAAGAGAGAGAGAGATGCAATGGAGGATGAATACGCCTTATTTGATCTGCAGGCAAAAGCTTCTGTGGAGGAAGAACACATCTTTCACTGGGTCCCAGTCTTTTCTCAGTTTGTTCTCTACTACCCAGCTGTTGTCTTACCCAGTGATCAGTGGGCACCTCATTAGCCATGACCCAGCAGTACGAGGACTTTCTGATCTCCCTGCACCCCTGAAAGCTTTCCAGAATGTTAAAATTACAGCAATTATGTGAATTGCTGTGAGATGAAACTGTGAGAAACTGATTAATACAATGGAGCACATGTCATAAACCCAGGAGAAAGTCCAACTTTTCAGGAAAAACAAAAATAAAAAAAATTTTTTTTTGTACATATTCCAGAAAAGGGAAGGGGGGCGGATAAAGAAACTTGGCCTAGGGATATTCCTAGCTGAGTCAAAGAAACCTAAAATGACTGTTGGCTGTTCTTTCCTGAGATGGGGTGTGGTCCCCTTTCTGACAGCTCCAATACACTGCTCAAGGTTCAAAGTGACTCTAAGCTATCTCGAAAGCAATAATTTTCTTTCCTGACACTACACTCAAGTTCATCTCCAATCTATCTAGAGCTACAGCTCTAACCCCATCTACCAACTTGTATCATGGCTGCCATTTAAAATTCAGCTATCAAACCCATGCTGAGGGGCTGGAGGAGTGGCTCGGCAGTAAAGGCACCAAGCGCGAGGATGCAGGTTCAAACCCCAGCACCACATACACTATGAAGTGTCAGAGGAACAAAGGCCTCATGAAAAACTAAAATTGATTCTCTCTTTCTCTCTTTAAAAAAGGAGGAGAGGGCTAGAGCGGTGGCTCAGCGGTTTCGGTGCTTGCCTGGCAAGCACGAGGACCTGGGTTCAAACCCCAGCACCACGTACCCAACAAAGTGTCCGAGGAATAAAAGTCAAATGAAAAAAAAAAAAAAAAAAAAAAAGGAGGAGAAAAAGGACGATGATGACAATGAGGAGGAGAAGAAGAATAGGAAGTAGAAGAAGGAGAAGAAGAAAAAGAAAAAGAAAAGAAAAATCCATGCCAGGTGTGCTGGTACATGCCTGTAATCCCAGCAGCTAAGGACACTAAGGCAGGAAGATCGCAAGTTCAAAGCCAGCCTCAGCAATTTAAGCAAGGCTCTAAGCAACTTCATGAGATCTTATTGCAAAATTAAAAAATAATGAGGACTGGGGATGTGGCTCAGGGGTTAAGCTCCCCTAGGGTTAATCCCTGGTACCAAAAACAAAAACAACAACAATGCTGAATAATAAACTGATCATGTGCATGCTCTGTGACCCAGCAACAGACATATGTTTTCAACAGACAGAAGTTCACATATACAACAAAGATACACACCCATGTGCTTAGAGCAGCATTATACCTATTCATGCTGAACTGGGAACAACTCAGATGTCTATCAACAACAGAAGAGATGAATGAATTGTGTTACATTCAGGCAATGGAACATTTGTACAGGTTTAGGAATGCGTGAACCACAAGTACAGGCAAAAACACAGATGAACTGAATGACATACTAAATGAAAGACAAAAGTGATGTAAGGTATTAGAAATCAGGATGGTGGGGCCTTTGGTGGGAGGAAGAAAGAAGAAAGTAGGACATTCAACCGTGCCCAGGTCCTGGCTGTGCTGTTTCTTGATCTGAGTTCTGGTTGCAGAAGCATGTTCATTCACAGTATGAAGGTGCATCAAGGAGTACACTTATGGTGTGTATATAAATGCTATGCTTGAATTAACAAAGAAAACATTTAACATTTCCCTGGTTTCAAGCAGCACCTTGGAGGCATGACCTTCTCCCCTGCCTCTACCTCTTTGGTGGGGTCCTTGGAAGAAGGGAAAGGGAAAGGAGAATCTTTTTCCTATGTGATGGCACATATCTCCTTCCATCCTGCCTCACCTCCCCAGTCAGGATTATAAATGAAATCCTGCCTTTCTGGGCTTCCGGCTTCCTGTCTCTGCCATCTAACTCCTTCCAAAGTGCTTACTCTAGACCTCTGCTTTCATTGTGCTCTTCCATCTCAAATTTTCAAAGCCCACATCTCTAACCACCAGAGTTCAGGATGAGACCCAACTAACTCCTCTGCATAGCACTTTTTAAAAAGTCAGGTCAAGGGGCTGGAGCAGTGGCTCAGTGGTTGGAGCCCTTGCTTGGCATGTGCAAGGACCTGGGTTCAAACCCCAGCATCACATACACGAGTAAGGGCCTCTCTCTCTCTTTAAAAAATACAAACAAAATAATAAGTTAGGTCAACTTTGTCACATTAAATTCCCTGGTGAGCCATCTCTCCAGCCATTCATTTCCTTATTGTCACCATCCCTCCTGTGTTTGCTCTCTTCATCCCCAAGCAAGAGAAAACTCCCAGGCCATCTGAGTCCTGCTCATTCTTTGTAGCAGGACCAACTCTGATTTTGTTAGTCTTCCTAGTGGTCCCCAAATCTTGTCCTCATCCAAGTCTTCTCTCCCCTGACCTTTGGCTGTCAGTACTTACTTGTCCAAAGTCTTTCAGTGTTGATGTTAGGTGTTTTTTATACCCCTTGAAAGGAGCTAAAAAATGTTCTGGATATTTCCTCACCCACTTCTAGGCAAAGAACACATGCCTGTCACCAGATTTAATACAAAACCTCCTCTGGCCTCCGACCTAGATCACTTGGATCCTGAACTTCAGAATATACAAAAAGTGAGCCCAGCAGGAAGAAGACTGCCCATTGACTGCCCAAGATGACACAGCTAAAGCATTTCCTCCAGCTACACAATGGAGCAGCCCAGTAATCCACACAACTCACTAAGTGACCACCAGGATCACTGGGACTTTAAGGTCAGTCGAAACTCCCTTGCTTTATTTTTCCTTCCTCTGAGCAAACCTCACTTTTTTTAAAAAAATCAAGGCTGCAGTCACTGTCCAGGCAGTTTCTGGCCTGCTGGCTGAAGGAGGATTGGAGTTGGAATGAGGCAATGCGGGCAGGGTGACCGCCCAGGGAGCCATTGAAACTGCCCTGGTTGCAGCCTAAGCATGAAAGGAAGCAAATTAACAGAAGCAAGCAGTAATTTGCATGCAAACAACAGGAGTCAAAACTGCATTTCTTACCCTGCACAGTTGATCTGCCCCAGAATTAAAACAGTTACAATAGTCATGGAAAAGCCAGAAAAAGGCCAAGGCAATAGGGTTTAAAAATGCAAATAATTAAGTAGTAAAAGCAGTCCTGGGTCCAAAATCTAGCTCTACTTTATTCGCTGTATGACCTTGCACAAATTGCCTAAAGCCTCTTAGATTCTGATTGCTCATTTGTAAAATGGTAACAATAATGTGCATATTTCATAAGTGTTATATAAAATGAGAATTATATAAAGTGCCTAGCGCATACCAAATAATAGCTAATAATATATGGGCTTTGGGAACCTCTGGCATCTTTGGCAAAACCTTCCTCACATATATTTTTGCTTCCCTGTATCCTTGCAAACAATGAAGGCCCTGTAGGAAAAAAAAAAAAGAACAAAACGGGAAGTAGAAGTGCAGATGTTAACAAAAGCCAGACTAGTTTAGTAGAGTTGGCCCCATGAGGCCAACTCCAAGACCAGTTAGTTTACTCTTAATCTCTTCTTTCACATTGCCTCACCATCCGAAATTCTACCAAGTACTGGGTACCTAGCATCCTCTTTTAAAAATAGAAGCCCATGTGTGAAGATAAAGATTCTTTATGAGTCATTCACAGGCTGGTGGTAAATTAGAAATGTGCTACTATAAGGAGCTCAAGGTTTTGATAGAGAATTGGAAGATGTAGTCTATTCGGGGGCACAAACCACTTAGAGCGCCTAGGCTGAATGTGGTTACCACTGAAAGGCTTTGAGCAATACCATCCTTCAGATTATGAGTCCTGGAAACATAATGTTCAAGTTTAAATGCCATTTCTTACCAGCTGTGACCTTGAGAAAGGCGACTTCTCAGGGTCTCAGGTCTCTCATTTGCAAAACAGGAATGATGATCCCCAGGTTATCTGAGAATTCAAAGAGTTAATATGTGTGGATTCTTGGAAATGCCCTAGGAACACAGTATTATAGGTGCTAGCTATTATTAGGAAAGCCTGGGGCAAAGGTTACTGAATTACAAGGATTCCTCTCTGCAATCTGGCCTTTTCCACTTCCATTGTCCTTTGCTGGGCTCACAGGGAGGGGCTGCTGTGCCACTATACCGCCCATCCACATCCTGTGGAAAAAATATTCTTGCCTGAGAATCCTAAGTCCCAGTTCCAGTACATGGTCCACAGGCAAAATGTACTTGAGGCTCCAAATTACCGACTTTTATCAACAGCTTTCCGTCAAGGCCTTCTCTGCTCATCTTAAAGCATCCTATGAAAATAAACAACAGTAGAGGAAAGAAGATGAGTTTGTGGCAAAAGAAAAAAATGCACTAGTTATGGAAGGGAGGACTTGGGGAGGGAAGGCTGTTACTTTAAAAACACAGCACCTAAGACTAAAGCTCTTACAATTATCCTTCTAAAGAAAATACCAACCCTGTAATCAGGAGGCTGAAGCAAGAGGATTTTAGAAGGATTTCAAATTTGAGGCCAGCCTCAGCAACTTAGTGTGGTCCTAAGCAACTTAGACCCTACATCAAAATTGAATATAAAAAGAGTAGAGCATAGCTCAGTGGTAGATTCAGTCTCCAGTTCCTGGGAGGAAAAAAATTATTTTTCTAAAGAAATTCCCCAAATACTCTTATTAGACCTTGACCTCTGTCTACACACTCAAAGGACAAGAATTAGCTTATCTTGTTTTTCTTTGCATTTTCGGCTATGCCCTCACTATCTGTGACATCACCATAAAGCAGTTCATGTCTCTTCTTTGAGCTTTAAGTTCCCTGTCTGTAAAATGGTGATAAAAAAAACTTACTTCCTATAGTTTTAAATGAAAGAATGCATGTAATGGATTTGAAGATACCTCACACATAGCTGGTGATAGTTATATTGCTTCTATTAATATTTTCTTCCAATGCCAAATACAGGGCCCCTCATTAAAAAAAATAATAATTCTTAGTCCCGCTACCCACCCCTCCATCCCATGGATGGAATCCAGGGTCTCATATGCAAATGCTCTACCACTGAGCTACATTCCCAGCCCAAAAAGCTCTTCCTTGCAGAAATCATTCTCAGCTCCTTCTTGCAATAATCCTGGGTTCTGCTTTTTCATCATTAATATCATTAATTTGGTTTGTACAAAGGTGTAATCCTACAGCCCCAGGGCAGAAATAGACCCTGAGATACCCCAATGCTTTCTAGTGAGTCCCTAAAGAAGCTGTCCCAGATTGCTAAACATAATTAACCACCTAAAAAAGGAACATGCACACTCATGATTGCCCATAACTTTCAGCTATTTAAAGGGCATGAATTGGCACAATTAAAAATGACCCTATCCATGACCTCATTTAAAGGAAAAAAAAAACCTAGAGGAGAGTTGCATGAGGTCATGCCAGGTGTGGAGTGAGCCCCATCACCCCATCAGAACTTTGAATGCCAAACAGTACTGAATTCTGGATTTTTTGTTCGTTTTTTATTTTGTTTTGTTTTGCTTTGTTTTTGTTTTTGTTTGTTTGTTTGTTTGTTTTTGGTATCAGGGATTGATCCAGGAACATTTTACTACTAAGCCTTTTTTAAATTTTTTGAGACAGGGTCTTCCTAAGTTGCTTAGGTCCTCAATTAATTGCTGAGCCTGGCCTTGAACTTGGCAACTGTCCTGCCTCAGTCTCCTGGCATTACAGGTGTGGGCCACTGCTCTCAGCAGTGCTGAATTCTTGTCCTAGGAGTTCATGACCACAAAGCAAGATGGTTTGGGGAAAACTACTTTTAGAATTAATAGCAGTTCTCTTTCTCCTTGGGATTGGAGCTATTTGTGTTTGTTGCTCCTCACCTAGATTCCAAGCTTGAAGGCAAGAACCAAGTTCAATAATTTCCCACCAATGCCTTGTACTTACTAAATATGTACAGTAAGAGATAACTTTTTTAAAAAGGTGTTCATTTCTAGAAATCTATCCAAATAAACTATCAGAAATATGAAGGCATTCTTGTAGGTGTCCATGTGTAACAAGGTCTGACTCTTCACTTGGGCCTGCAAATGTCCAATGCATAACTAAAAGTAGGGTTAAAGATTTAGTATCTCTGCCTCCATTTTGCACCTATCTCCCCTGCCCTGAGTCTCCTTGGATTCCAAGAGCAACAGGTATGATGATAAACTTCTTATGACTTGAATCTACCCCTCAGACAACAGCAACTTCCAGTGACTCAGGAGGCTGAAGCAGCAGGATCAAAGTTCAAGGCCATCCTGGACAACTAAGTGACACCTGCCTGAAAGTAAAAAATAAAAAGGGCTGGGAAAGTGGTTCAATGGTAGAATGTCCCTGTGTTCCATCCCAAACACTGAAAACAAAATTAAAATTAAAAAATGTCTAATGAATAAACATTTTTATGACAGAAAAAGGTCTGACTTTATGACTGTAAAAGTAATTATTAAAAAGTCACTTTTTATTTTTATGTTATTAATTAATTAATGAGTGTGGTACTGGGGATTGAACCCAGGTATGCTATACCATTGAAGTATTGCCCCATCCACTTCTTAAATCTCTTTTTTGCAACAAGGTCTCCCTAAGCTGCATAAGCTAGTCTTCTGATCCTTTTGCATCAACCTCCCAGATTTGCTGGAATTACAGGTATCATGCCTGGCTGAAAAGCTACTTTTTTGAAGAGCATCTGCATTAGGCCTACAGATGACCCCATTAAATCTGGGAAGTATCATTGAGGCAGAGAAATATACTAATTCTCAGATTTTGTGTGTTCCTTCCTGTTCCAGCCATCTTGCAGTTCAAGCACATGATGGTTTCAGATCAGTCAACTGTTAACACAGAGAGAGCATTTGTGTGTGTGTCACTTTGGGCTGAATGACTGAAGGATGGGCAAGCTAGCTCTTCCCCAACTGCAGGAACAGAGATCACATATTGCAGAGGGTCTGAACTCCACAAACCTGGGTACTTGAATAATTTTGTGGACCAGAGTCCCTTTCCTTCTTCCCCATCCTATGCTGGACATATAGCATGAGAAACTGTTGGTTAAGACACGAAGATCTACAATGTTAAGTCTGTTACCTAGCCCAGTGGTTCTCAAACTTTATTGCTCATTACAATTACTTGGGGCCCTTTCAAGACCTCAGTCTTTAAACATCTGAGGATAGTACCCAGGCATCAGCATTTCTTAACTTCCCAAGGGAATCCAATGTGCAGCCAAGGCTGAGAATCAGTGGCTTACTCCAATGTTTCTCAAAGTGTGGTCCTAACCAGCACCAGCACCTCAGAGCTTGTTAACAGTGCAGATTTTCAAGGCTCATCCCAGACCTACTGGTTCAGAAGCTCTGGAGATGGAAGAAAAATATAATCTCAGAATAAAATCCAAGAAAGTAAATGTAACCGTCCATTTTACAATCCTCTTCCATTTTGCTCAGAAGTGAAATCTGTCACAGATAAGCCCTGGATCTTGAAACCACTGGTCTAGATGACAATGAAGCCAATTCCTATTCTCCAGAGCATCATGCAATTTCTAAAGGCTTCAAAATTGTACCAGAATTTTAAATTTCTAAGCCCTCCCATAACCTTCAGCACCAAATTGTAGCAACTCACAAATTCTCCTGCTTCTTCCCGTGTCCTAGTTCCACTTAGCTATTTTATATCTGCAGAAGAATTTACATTATTTCTCCAGCCTTTCATATTAAGAAAAATACCCCAGCCAGAGCCTGAGTTTGCCAGCGCTGATAAGTCAGGCCCACTTAGTGAAAGAGCTGGGCCCCTTGGCCCATCCCCCTCCCAAGAGCAATTGCCTGGCCATTCTGGAAGGTAGAGAACTCTTCTCTCTGGGGACAACTCACCAAGTACAATCTCAATAATTTTTTGTCAGTTTCAGTAATGAATTGGATGAATCTTCCAGGAGCAGAGTAAAATGACATCCTCCCTCTTGGCAAGGTGAGGAGGCAACGCTTGAAACTGATGCTCACAGATGAGATGCTGAGCATAAAGGACAGAAAGAGGACAGCTGAGTGATTCAAAGGGTACTGAATCCAGATTTTTGTTCCCAAATATTTTGCCCCCAAAGGCACGATCTCAAATTTAATCCTCTGAGCCTTGAGATTTTGGGGGTTCTGGTCATCACTACTGAAAAGCAAGTTACATTCTATATTCTATGAATTTTAATTCCTTTTTGAGCATAGGAAAGGAGGCTAACAATTGTATCATTGATACCTGGCTCAGAGAAGGTTTCTAGGAGCTGCCAGCTAAAATGTATGTCCAGGCTGGCAGTGAATGAGGATACTGGATACTTAGATGACCCCACAGGATAGGAAGTTAAGTACAAAATCAGGCCTGGGCTTCTGCTGGTGGAAATTTAAGGTAGGTGATTATGAGAAGGTTGGTGAGCCTGTGCACAGCTCCTGTGAACTGAACTCCAGGGAGTAGGATGTAAACATCATAGATGAAGAAATATTTGGGGATACCAGGCATGGTGGCCCATGCCCGTCATCCCAGCTACTCAGGAGGCTGAGGCAGGAGAATCACAAGTTCTAAGCCAGCCTCAGCAAGTAGGCAAGACCCTGTCTCAAAATAAAAATAAAAAGGGTTGGGGATATAGCTTCAGTGATAGAGTGCTTGACTAGTATATGCAAGGCCCTGTGTTCAAAACCCCAGTGCCAAAAACAAACAAATAAGAAACATTTGGGGATTGTTTGAGGAGAGAGCAGAGAGAGTGCAAAAGCAGAAAGCTGTCCTTCCACACTGTGAGTTCTGAGTCCTCCTGATTATAAGAACAGGATCCTAGATTGTGTCTCTGATCACTGTTTTTGCATGTGTTTAAAGCAGGGCCTCTAAAGTCATTGTTCTTTTCCCTTAGTCCTCACAAAATTCCTTTCGAAGCTAGAAACCACATCTGAGAGAAGCCAGGGTCATTTGGTGGACATCGCACTGAGGCCCACGGCATAGCTGCTCAGCTTGTGACCAAAGCAAAGCCCCTAGTGGTGCCCCAGTGCCCACCCCCGAGCCAGCCAGTACCCCCAGAAAGGGGACTCCAACAACTCATTGCAGTTTTTATGGAAATCAATGGTGATCATTCACTGTAGCAACTCTGTTTATTGCTCTGGGGAAACCAGAATTTTAGTACTAGTAGTTGGAAATACTGACATAGAAGAGGGGAAGTAGTGGAAGGAAAAAAGAAATTATATGAGATAGTTTTGTTTCAAGTTATCTTTAATTAAGGTAAGATAACCATCATCCATCTATTCCTTCCCCCTTTTCTTTTCTTTCTTTCTCTACCACTGAGTCACATCCCTAGTCCTTTTTTTTATTTTCAGACAGGGTCCACTAACTTGCTGAGGCTGGCCTCGAACTTGGGATCCTCCTGCATCAGCTTCCCAAGTCACTGGGATTACAGGTGTGCACCACCACACCTGGTTAAAATAACCATCATCTTATATTTTCATAGTGTCAATAATCAAATGTAAAAAATAATTAATGGAACTATTCAAGCGATAGGTACACAGTGGAAATTCAGACCAAATGCCTGTTTTCTGCTGACTTTGAGGCCTCAGAGGCTTCTAGTCTCCCTGTACTCCCGGTGGCTTTGGCCACCCCTTTTTCTTCCCTAAGGATGTAGTGTCTTCCTCCATCCGCAGAAGCCTGGGCAGTCAGAGAAGTAGGCAGAGGTCTCTACTGGGCATTGTTCCCCACAGAGCCCGGTTTAAGTACGTTATTATAAGCCAAACCTGATTATGAAAAGTCATGAGTAATTTTTGTATTATAACAATTATGGGACTGAAAGCCAGGACTCACTCCCTCAGTCAATTCTCACGCTGGCTTCAAGGGCTCCCTGGGGAATATGGGTCTAAGTCTATGCATGGGAAAAAAGCTCCCTTCCCAGAGTGGTGCATCATTTCCAGACTCCTGCTAGACTCAGCATCCACCCTAAGGAGAGGAACAAGAATCATCACCAGGCTGGCACCTAAGGTTCACAGACCAGAGCCTAAACTTAGCCGAGGCTCCAAGGAAACTAGCCCAGCTAAAGGAAGAGAGTTCAGTTCATCTAAGGGTTCTTAAAAAGTCTCCCCTTGGATTCACCCAAATCCCTGGAAGGTAAACAAATCACCTAGCAGGTCAAGTCAGTCTTGTCCTGCAGCACAGACTGACAGTCCTAATCCTTGGATCCTAGGACTAATCTGGGCTTAAAAAATTCCAATTGTTCAGAGAGATGACAAAGATATTTTTATAGGGGCCAACAAAAGCAAAGCTGATAGGAACAGTGTGTGAGATGGCCTGATATCCATCAAGCAAAATCAGAAGCCTGGACTAGAGGTGGTGGGACACGATGACCACAACTTAATAAGGGCCTGGCCCTGTTCCTCAATGGGACCAATGCAGTGGCATGCTCTCAACATTCAATAAATGTGATGAAACTGTGGCAATTTGGAGGTTACAGCATAGGATCTGGGTTTGCTATGCAGAATGCATGGATGATGGGAAGAGAGAAGGCAATGAAAGCAGGCCTAACTTGGCCAAGTGATCAGCTGCTGCTCGGAAGACTTATTGTCCAGGTGAGAGCCAATGGAGGCCTAGGTTAGGATGCAGGTGGTGCAGCTGGGGGTGGGAGCAGATGCTGAAGGTACTAAATAGGAGAACTGGAAAGAAACTGGTAACTGACTAGAGGGAATCTAGACAATGAATCATTATATGAGGGTTGTCTCTGAAAGACAGATATGATACACAAAACCACATTTGCTCAGGTCTGCTGTGTAGGGCAACTGTATTATATGCAAGGTAAGTGGTCCAAGAAGAGATAGCCTGTGCAAAAGCTCAGAGGCAGAAAGAAGCATGACAAAGGAAGGAACTCTGGGAGGAATTTGCAAGGAAGCTGTGAGAGATGGAACTAGCTAGAAATGCCTAGTGAGGAGTTTGTCTTTTATCCTAGTCAATGGGAGAACCATGGAAGTATTCCAAGTGGGTAAGTAACAAAGACAAGTGTTTCAGAATGTTTCAAATGGAGCTGGGCTCTGTGGTATTGTGACTTTGGAGGCCGAAACAAGAGGATTGTAAGTTTCAGACCAGTCTCAGAAACTTAATGACACCCTCTCTTAAAATAAAAAGTAGAAAGGACTGGGAATGTGGCTCAGTGGTTAAGCACCTCTGGGTGTAATCCCCGGTGACAAAAAAAAAAAAAAAAAAAAAAAAAAAAAGAAAGAAAAGAAAAGAATCCAAATGAAGGTAACTTACAAACTAGAGGTCAGTCTTCCTGGAGCATCCTTTAGGACACCAGGCTGCTTGAGACAGGTGGAAAGCCACCTGTAACCAGGGCTGAGTCCTTTATAAGGGGATATGGAGATGTAGAACTCTCTGCAAACAACTCAGAAGGGGTAGACTAAAGACTTAAGTGACACTCAAGAGAAAACCACAGTAATTGTTATTGATGAGGTTAAAAACAAAACAAACCAAAACAGAGTTGTAGGTATTTCAACTCCAAGGGCCAAGGGAACTCCATCCTAGGAATCACTCATTCATTGTAGCCAAGTGGCTAAGAATGCTGGGCTCAGTTAGAACAGAACTTGGTTCATACCTTTATCCCTCTATTTATTAGCTTTGTGACCCTGGGCAAGTGATTGCAGTTCCATATCCTCATACACAAGATAGAAACAACTCTTTTTACCTCAAAGGATTGCTTTAAGAATTAAGAGACACAGTAAACTTCCCAGCACGCATAGTTGGAGTTCAAAAAAATGCAGGCTATTCTTTTTCCTTCACTCAACATTCATATAGCATCCTGGTCTCCTCTAGGGATAACAGTGATGTAAAAGACTGATTAAGTGCTTTGGAAGGTTCCCAGTCTACCAGCAAGCCCTCACTTTCCCAGCTAGATTCCTCTTCTGTTGCCCCACCTCAGTTTTTGGTGATCCACAAAGATAGTAGGCAGCCAGGCGCAGGATCCACCTGCAGGCAAGCAGGTCCCATGAGTCCTACCCAGGGCTCCTGACCCAAGGCCAGACCAGTAGCTTAAATGCAGGAGTAAGATGTTCTGCTTTCTGCAGAGCAGACCTGATCCAGAAATAGCATAATACTCTGCATGAGCAGACACTGAAGCAGAAAAGAAAATGCGCCTTAGGCCTTGGAAATAAGCCCGCTCTCTAAGGCACCTGCAACCTCTTACTGAAAACTACACTCTAGCTGCACAGAAAACAAATCTAATGAAATTCTCACTTTAAATTTTATTTGGTCACCTGGCACTGAGTATAGAAAAGAGGCGTTCTGAAGCCAACATCTTTCCCCTGGTCACCAGAATAATGTAGATAATGTGATCAAAAACTAGGGACGAAAAGGGCTCCAGATAACCAAAGGCCTAGACAAAAGATCCTTACGATCATTAGTTACAGTGCTCATCCTGATCTCTTGTAATTTATTTTACCTTTCTAACACTTTCAGTACATTCCAAAACTCATCTCTGTATTCCCAACACCTGGTGACTAAATTCAGCATCATCTGTTCTGTCATTCTAGAGAAATGTCTAAGGGAGACAACTGAAAAATCAAGGCTCCCAATATCTTGACACCACCATGAGACTCCAGTTAATGTCCTCTGCTCTGATTGGAGTCTGTGAGCCATTCTCTTCTTAGCCACAAAAAGCAGTGGAGGAGGGGATTCTGTAGGAGGAACAATTTAGGTTAGGTACCTAAAAAGCCCTTCCAAAACCCAAGTGAAATTCCAACGGACACTGCAGAATTCACTTCTCAAACTCTTTTTAAGATGGTAGAAACATTTAAAAAGTCTTTTAGCCCTGAGACTTAATGATGCATAGACATTCACACCACACAGAAATCATGGACATGTTTATGTGGAAAAAGATCAAGTTAAATCACTTTTTAAAAATATTTAAAATATTTTCCTTGCAGCATTTAAAGTGAATAATTCCTGCTGCACATGCCTGTCATCCAGCAGCTTGGGAAGCTGAGGCAGGTGGATCACAAGTTTGAGACCAGCCTCAGCAACTTACCAAGATCCTGTCTCCAAATAAAAAATAAAAACCGCTGGGGATGAAGCTCAGAAGTAGGAGTGCCCCTGGGTTCAAACCCCCGTACTGAAAAAATAAAAAAATAAAGTGAACAATTCCCATGTAATCAAGAAGGAGCCGATGTCCATGTCACTAAAGTCATTTATCAAAACTGAGGATGGTCAGGTGTGTCCTGGCAATGCCTACTAACAACTCCTCAGTCATCCAATCAATGAGACTCTGAAAGCTATGTTTTCCCAGTCCTGCATTTTGTCCAGTTACAGACTGCAACACAAAAGGTTAGTGTACTGGAAAATGTCTTTATTGGGAGGCAAACATCAATTCCATTGATTTTATTGAGGAAGATAAAGGACAAGGGTTTCTAGGATTGTTTCTAACAGTAGTTGTATGACTTTGAGTAACTCCTCTTAAATAAGCGCTATGGTTTGAAATAGTTAGTGACCCCAAAATGCATTGTAATTAAAGGCATGGTCCCCAGGGTGGCACTATTTGGGAGGAGGTAGAGCCATTCAAAGGTAGGGCCTAGTGAGAGATCCTTAGGTCACTGGGTACATGCCCTTGGAAGGGATTGTGGGACTTTAGCCTCTTTCTGACATCCTATTAAGGAATAGTTATGATGTGACTGTAGGTGGGAGGGCCTTTTCCAGAACGGAACTGAACTGAAAGCACCTTGCCTTTGCAAGATGATTAACCCTTTTCTCTTTATAAAGTCACCTGCCTCAGGTATTTTGTAACACAAAGTTAAAGTAACAGAGAACATGCCTAAACCTATCCCTGAATGTAGTACATGTTTCCTAAACTAGAAATTTTTGCCATCACCCTGATATTATTCTAGAACTAATGAATGATATCGGGTCATTATCAGCACTTGACCTGTGTAACAATAGGCGTATGCACTTATTTGTGATTGACTGAATCTATTAGGTGTTTCATAGTTGTCTGGGATGAAGAAAAAGACCTAGTGAAGTCAACAATTGCCAGTGTTTAGAAACTTCAGTGGGCAAGAAACTTTTGAGTTCAGAAAGACACAAAGGGAACTAGAACACTTGAGCCACCTAAAAAGGATGCATGTTTAAAATTATTTCATATCTATTCAATTGATACTAAACCTCTGCTTTAGTTATATAGGTAATCAATTTTACAGGTAGAAAAGCTGTGTTCTCCTTAACTATCAGTCATTGTGGCTGAGCCAAATTGGATAAAAAGCTATCTTTATGAGACTCTCTTTAGTCATAAGCCACACTTACATAATGTCCACAGCAGGCTCATTAAAAAAAGCAGTATAATGGAAATTGCTATGGAGTGGGATGATTCCATAAAGACAGCTGAAATATCAGATGATCTATTTTCGTCAGTTCCACAAATAGCTTTCCATAGCATTTCGAACACACACTGCCTATATACCTTAAAAAGTAACTTCCAAGTGAAAATTCAAGTAGCATCATACTTAACATGCTTTTTTGTTTTGCTTGTTTTTGGTACTGGGGTGTTTTATCACTGAGCCACATCCCCAGCCTTTATTATTTTGAGACAGGGTCTGGCTAAGTTGCTTAGAGTCTAAGTTGCTAAGTCTGGCCTTGAACCTGGGATCCTCCTGCTTCAGCCTCCCAAGTCGCTGGGATTACAGGCATGCACCACTGCATCTGGTAGGAAACTAATTTTCTTTTTGTTGTTGTTGTTGTTTTTTTTAGAGAGAAGGACAGTGAGAGAGACAGAGAAGGAGAGAAACAACTTTATTTAGTTTTTCACATGACATTCGTTGCTCCAACACTTAGTTGTATTCGTGGTGCTGGGGTTTGAACCCGGGTCCTTGTGCTTGCTAGGCAAGTGCTGAAACTGCTGAGCCACCGCTCCAGCCCCAGGAAACTGGTTTTTTATAGAACTTTCAATGGCATCACCTTCTGAAGCAGATAGAACTACTTTACAGAGCTCAACGCAAGGCTTTCCACTTCATGGAAATTCATTATAAATATTTAGTTTAATTTTTATAATGGGAAAATAGGGACACAAATGTTTAGATGACAAGCACAGTGAGTAATACCTGCTTACCTCTTAAGATTGCACTAAGGAACTGTGTATATAATATCCATGAAAGCGATTTACAAACTGAAAAGATCTAAGTAAATGTAACAAATGCTTAAGTTTCCCATAGCAAAAAGAAAACCCTAAATAATAAAAAAAAAAAAAAAAGAAAAAGAAAACCCTGATTCAGTCATGGCCTACACATTTATTTCCTAAACCAATGCTACTCAGATGTTAATATATCAGGAATCACCTGGAGATCTCACCAAAAAGTAGGTTCTAGTGGAACAGTCCTGGATCTGGGGAGGGGCTGAGGCTGAGATTCTGTGTAAGTGACCAGGTGGTAAGGGATGGGTGGATGTATGTTAATGCAGCACCTGGAATCACTAAGAGTATGAGATGTAAAAGATCATCCTAACTGGAAGGGTACATTTCCTGAGTATATTGCAAGGCGTCTTGTACATTTTGCAAAGTATATTATATAGCTCTTAAAGTGAGCTTTAAGTCTCAACCCTACATTTGCTTGTGACTCTAGGAGTTTACAAACTCAACGAGTGCTCTTTCTTCAGCAAAGAGTCAACAGGTTGATTTTTAATTACTTAGTTTTCTATTTCTGGTTTCCAGGGTAGAAATCAACAATATGTGAAAATATAATGCTATGTTGCACCAGGCATGGTGGTGCACATACTTGTAATCCCCGGTGTGACTTGGGAGGCTGAGGCAGGACAGCAAGTTCAAGACTAGCCTCTGCAACTTAGCAAGAACCTATCTCTAAATAAATAAATAAATAAATAATGAATGAATGAATGTAAAGGACTGGGGATGTAGCTCAATGGAAGAGCAGCCCAGGGTTCAATCACCAGTATTGCAAAACAAACAGCAAACAAACAAAAATCCTATTTTTCTAGTTTACTGTTACATGACTTCAGTTTATCTTCAAAGTGTGGCAGGAAATGAGGGAGAACTTAGTACTTGAGTTGTGTTCATGTGTGTATGCGTACATGTGCATATGAGTGCACACACATACAAAGAATAATCTGGATTCCCAAAGATTACAAATTGAAAGACCAAATTATCTTCTCCAAAGAAAAGCTCTTACAATATCAAGGAGGAGGGAACCCCACCAGATCAGATGAGAAACACAGAGAAATGCTGCTTCCTCCACATACAGAAATGATGGACCCAAAGTTGGGAAGGAATAAAAAGAAATGTTCCCTAGAGAAAGTGCATCTCCAGCTTGGGATGTATCAGAATCATCTTTTGAAAGGGCTTGGTGAAACAGACTGCTCCACCCTGAGAGTTTCTGATTAAGTAGGACCCAGGATGCTGCTGATGCTGAGGATCCCAGATCACTCCTGAAGCAGTACTGGGTCTAGACAGCAATCTTTCAAGGGGTCTTACAGCTGCCCCCCAGCACAGACTGCTGACTCCTGATACATACACTTGCCAAGTGAATGAACATTATAATTTCCATTTTCAGGAATGATTTAACTACTTGTTCATGTATACATGCTATAGGCATCTTATACATACATTAAAAAAAATAAGCTACACATGTGCCAAGAAACCATCACATCTAACTTTAAGAGGTTCACAGTTAAATTGACCTCTGTCACAGATGCACTTTTTCCTTAAAATTTTCAGCTTTCTACCACCTTGGAGAAAGCAGAAAACTCCTACATTCAAAGTACTCGAAAGAATAACTTCACTTAGACAAAATAGACCTTCAACATATGTCAAATAAAAAAACCAAGAGAATTTGTCCTAGGGAACGAAGTACTTGTGTCCACACTGAAAAGTGTCCTAGGTCTTCCCCAGTTGCTGGAAGTCAGAAGCCTGGGCATAGCAC
Source organism: Aplodontia rufa (assembly GCA_004027875.1). NCBI lineage: Eukaryota > Metazoa > Chordata > Mammalia > Rodentia > Aplodontiidae > Aplodontia > Aplodontia rufa. Next base: position 67,507 of record PVKS010002274.1, read on the forward strand.
CAGGTAATGTGCTACTAAGCCTTTATAGATTTCTTCCCCAAGCCCTCTCACATCACTGAGCACAGCTCAGAAGGGGCTTTAAGCAGTCATTTTTCAAATCTTCTGTCTGATCTGTTACTATACTCAAATTTGCTGGGGGAAAAAACAACAACAAAAATCAGGTGTCTCTGTTAAAATTAGCTGTTTCAAACTACCAAATATTTTAGATCTTTATGCCAATTCAAGAAGAAAAATGTTTGTAAAATAACCAATCAGATGTTAACGGATGCCTGCAGAATTAGAGGTTGGAGGGAAACACAAATGAAAACACACACACACACACACACACACACACACACACACACATACATACACACACACAATTTTTGCATTTCCTATCAACCTAATAATAAAGAACAAACTTAAAATAGCCAAAAAGTTATGCTTTCTTTCTGGTTAAGTCAAGTCTTTTGTTTGAAAGCCTGTTTTGTCCCATTTGCTTGGGTTGACTGTCATAAATAATAGTTTTGTTCAGAGACTGAACTGTAATGATTTCCTTTCTCATGACCATTCCAAGGATCTCAACAACCCCTGGACAGCATGGTATGCATTAAGCTTGATTAAGAAACCTTGCCCTTAGAAGTCAGAAGAACCCATGAAGTGATGTCTTAAATCACCTGCAGTGTGGTTTAATTTAAAAGTCTTTAAGAAAGAAGTTAGGCCTTCTGATTTTATTCCTGGAATTTCTGTTGATCTTATTAAACCCTATTATGAAATAGGTCTGAGATAGCCCTTTTTAAAAATTAGGCCATATTTTTAAAAACAAGTTTAGCAACCTGGTACACTGCAAGAAAGTTAAAATGCTCAAAGACCTGTGCCCAAGTCCCTTGCCTAGCCAAACAATTCAGACACTCAGAAATAATGTGCAGTGTATTCCTCATTCTGGCTTCTTGAAATATGCTGGAAAAATATATGAGCGGAATTCATTTCAAGACACCTGCTCAAAGAAAAACCCTGAACCTTACCTTACAGGCAGACAGGCAAAACAAAGTACCATTTTTCTTAAGTTTGAAACTGTATTTCAAAGGATAGAGATTTTTTAATATTATATGCCGGCTACACTGACAGCAACTATCATTTGGGTAAGACAAAGTTTCCAAATTAATTTGGAGACTAGTTAACATCATCCACATAGATAGGGCCAAGTGATTCTTCTTTTCTCTTTTTGGTTTGAATCATCCTGAAAATTGCTTCTGTAAGGAATGAGTCCAGGAAACATTAGCAATTCTGTTTTTCTTAACTAAATACTAAATTTACAGATTTCTGGCTCTTATTATATTTGGTGTCTATTCCATTGTTTTCTTCTTTTGTGATCTGCCATAGGTTAAGAGAGCCATATGGTTATAGATTCTATCACTACTTGTATACATCCAATAAAACAAGAATTTCTATATGCATGTAGAATTGTCATTACCACCTGAGTCCCACTCCCCATCTTAATCTTCCTGAACTTGATTCAGAATACACTTTACACAAGAGCAAGGTGGGGGGAATAAACATTCAAGCTCATTTACATCCTTTTCTTAAAAAGTTTAAACCTACCAGGTCCTTAGAAAGAAAAACAACTGCCCCCTTAATTGTTATGAAAAAATGTAAGTACCCTACCACTTTAAGACTTTTTCAAACTTTAAATTCAGAGCAGCAGTCTCGGTCTTCCCCCAAACAGGTTGGAAAGGCATTTTACACACTGAATTTCACATTCTTGCAATAAAGCCATTCATGCAAGTAAAACGGTCAAAATTGCTTTCTTCTCTCTAGTGTATTACAATGAAAAATTCACTTTAGATCTGCGGGAACAGCAAAGGTTTAAGCATAACAAATAATAGAAAATAATTTAAACTGTGCAAATTTAAAGTATGTATGAGTTTTTATCCATGTGGCCCTCCCAGGTTTCAAGAACTATAAAGTAAAAGTTGTTTTTCTTTTAGTAAGAAAATGCTCAACATTTAGCTAGGTGTGGTAAAACTATAAATACACTACTCAAAAAAAAATCCCCTTAAGTGTCTGCAGAACACACAAACTACCTTAATATAACTCCAAATATCAATCAAAAAAATATTCTTTTTTTTTAAAGAGAGTAAGAAAGAGGTAATCAATTTTATTTAGTTTTTCATGTGGTTTTCATTGCTCCAACACTTCATTGTGTGTGTGTGTGTGTGTGTGTATGTGTGTGGTGCTGGGGTTCGAACCCAGGTCCTCATACATGCCAGGCAAGTGCTGCAACCACTGAGCCATCACTCTAGCCCCCAACAAAGCATTCTTTCAATATGCAATCAACCATGGCACATCTTAAAGCCCAAAGTCATGAAATTAGGGGGTTTTTTGCCTGCATTTATGCTGTAACGCTGGAAAGTTCTTAACACTTTCCAGATCACATCTTTTGCAATGAAACAGTCTAGAACCCTGTATATGTTTCTGTCCTAAAATTGTGGGATTTTGTCTGAATAGACCTGTCTACATTCTCACTTGATATACAGCAAATTCCATACACAGATCCTTTGACCTGAGACGGCAGCCCACAAGATTAGGAAATGCTTTAATCTGAAAATGACAGGCAGAATAAAATCAAACCTGAACTTCAGTTCTTTAAGAAGGAAAGATGAGTGGAGACAAAGGCAGCTAAATTTCCAGAAGAAGCAAGAAGACAAAATCCCCCACTGACAGCTCATCCCAAGCACTATACATAATTCAATCACATTCCTGACACCTGCTTTTAAAAATAGAAAATTGGGGCTGGAGGCGGCAAGTATGCAGTTCAAACCTCAGCACCATGTACACAACCAAGTGTCTGAGCAACAAAAGCCACATGAAAAACTAAATAAAAATTTATTTTCTCTGTCCCTCTTTTAAAAAAAAAATAATTATATACATTTGTCTCTTTACAAATCCTAGGCTGCTGAAAGGTATAATAACTGGGGAAAAAGCAGAAAGGGTTGCGTATTGGGACTTGCCTCACCACTATTAAAAGTAGCTTTTCCCGCCTGGACTGTTGGCTCAGCAGTTGGAGTGCTTGACTGGCATGTACAAGGACCTGGGTTTGAACCCCAGCACCACATACACAACTAAGTGTTGGAGCAATGAAAAACTAAATAGACTGTCTTTCTCTCTCACACACTCTCTCCCTCTCTCTTAAAAAAAATGGTTATACTTTTTTTAAAAAGTTGCCTTTCCATTGTCCCCTTCTTAGGTAACACACAATATGCAAAGTTACTATTGAAAAAATAATTGCAAAAAAACCATCTGAGAAACATAACATTTTAATAGATGAAATAAATACTCCAGTACATGCAAGGTAAAAACTTGACATTGGGGAAAAAAATCACTCTATGGTGTAAATTAAAAAATAAAACACGCTCACAGTAGCTTTCCCCCCATTTGCAAATCACATGGCAAAGTCATACTCTTTCCACACCAAGTATACTCCTAATTCAACACAACTGCTTAAAAAAAATAACATACAAAAAAAGGTAGCTACATCCATGTCTAAGGAGTGAAAACTGAGGTAACCTTTCTTTTAATTAAAATAAAAAACAAGAAATGAACCCATGACCTCCTTCCTGCCCAATTAATAAAATTCAGTTGACGGGCTGGGGTGGGCGTAGGGGTAAAACCACAGCCAGCAGATTATCCATTTTCGTTTCCCCACTCCTGTGTGGGCTACTAGACACCTGGGCCCTCCGGTATATGTGAATTGTATGCATGGCCCTGACTTCTGGAAGATTCCTCTTGGGCATTTAACATGGGGGGGGGGTTCACCTATGATTGATTTCTTTGGTATAAATGGAGAGGGGCAGAGAATAAGTGTCTTCCTTTAGCCTGGGGATGGAAGAAGGGGCATGGGGGGGGGGTTGCTAATTCACAGAATTGGAATTCACTGGCGGTAAAGTCCTGGGCGAAGACCTCTCTCTTAAAGCCTGAGATAGCAGGGTGCAGCCTTCAGAAACGGCGCAGGCCGAGTTCCTCAGCCTCTCCCTGTGGTCCGACATCTTGGCGCTACCGTCGGGGTGCTGCGCCAGATCCCTGAGGCACTGGGTCAGAAGCACACAGGCCGACACCACGCTCATGGCACCACCCAGGATGGCGGTCTGCACCGCCTTGCCCTCGGCGCTCACAGCGGCCGCACGACCCAGGAACTGCGGCTCAGTGGCAAAGCCCACCAGTGCACTCACGGCCTGCACCAGGGGCCCACTGAAAAGCGCGCAACGACTGCGCGCCAGTTCACTAGGCGCCACCTTCACCTCCCGAACGCAGGCCAGTAACGCCGACGCGCTGGTGCTCATGCACTTGACGCCCAGCTTGAACTGTTCACGCGAAAAGCGGTCCCGTGACTTGTCAATAGCCAGAGCGCACGCGTCCGTCAGGAATTTGAGGTTACGCGACAGGCCCTGCGACACCTCCAGCAGCAGCTGTGGGGTCATGTCAGCCAGCGGGGTGGCTCGTAGTACGGCACAGCCCTGCTCCACCTCGTGGCGACAGCGTGTCACGCGGTAACGGTCCACCAGGCCAGGCTGCGCAGGCTGTGCGCCTGGCGTGGCCACAGCGGCCAGATAGGCTGCGTGGGCTGAGCACTCGGTCAGTGACACCACCAGATCGCCCAGCTCCACTAGACTGTCTCCGGCCTCTCCAAAGCGACCCATGTTGAGCTGGCTCTGTACGTCATGGGTGAGGATGGAGAGCCCCTTGGTGCGCGCAATGATGGTGTCCCGGCACTGTTCAAAGGACTCTGCGCCGGCACAAGAGGAGGCGGGGCCCTCAAAGAGCACCGGCCGAGCCTCGCTCGACAACAGCAGCAGGTCGGCCACCAGCTGCATCTTGCCCTTGCAGTGGTCACAGACGGACACCAGCCTCTTCCGCGGCTGTGAGCTGGCCCCACCGACGGCGCTCACAGGAGCCGGAGAAGCCGCCTCGCCAGTGGGCTTCCCAGCACTGCCACTAGCCATCGCGCCCGGGGGGCACTGGCATGCCGCTGGGGAGCCTGCTACCACCGCCGCTGCCGCCGCCCCCGCGACTCAGCTGGCCAAGGCCACGGTGCCTACCCCGCACCATCATGCCATCCACCGCCGCTGGCAGAGGGCACGGGGCTGCGGCGGCCGGAGCCCGGGCGGCGTGGGGTGAGCCCGAGGGCCAGAGAACACTTGAGGTTCTTTGGGGCGCGAGGAGGGGCTGCGGCGTTGGGCCTCCTAGAAGACTTGCAAGAAGCATGAACCGGGAAGAGTAAACTCACAGTCCGCGCTCCTTGCTGCGGTGCTGCCAGGAAAGTCCCTTCTGCTGGGCCGCCTTCCTGGGCATGGCCTGGCCGGGCCGCTGGAGAAGAGAGGGCGGGACAGTTTAGCTGGGAGTTGTCCTTTCCTCCTTCCTTTCTTTGAAATCAAAATCCTTTCCTCGGGGAGGAGCGCGGGCGGCGGCTCCAGCGGGCAGTGCTGTCAGCCGCCGCAGCAGTCCAGGCCACCTTGGGTTCCGCGGCGCACGTGGGCTTCAGGCGCCGTGACCCCGCCAGACGGCACTTCCCCGCGACGGCTGCAGAGCCTGGCGCTCTGGAACACACAGCTGCCCCGGGCACATCGCCTACCTCGCGTTCTCGGGAAGCGGCGCCGGCGGCGGCTGCAGGGCCGAGGGTGTGGCCGCGCTGTCGCGGCCGCACAGAGTCAGAGCCGGGCGGGAGCCTGCACTGATTGCGCACAGCAGCCGCCCCGCTCTCGTTCTCGTCCGCCACGCCCGGCGTGCTGGGCTCCGCGGCGGCCCTTCTCGCCTGGCGGCTCACAGCGCGCGGCCCGGAGCCGCGGCGGCACGCCCTCCCGGACCGCGCGCCCGGTGGCCCGCTGCTTGCTGTCGGCGCAAGTCCATCCCCGGTGCCCTCTCGTCTTGGGCCCGCAGCCGCTGAGCAATGCCGAGGCCCCGGGCCCCGCGCATCGGACGCAGCTGCGCGCGTCTGATCCGGCTGACGAGCCGACTCAGAAGGTCCCCGTGGCGCGGTGGCCACCGGCCGGGGCCCCGGCTCCTGCCATTTCCGTCAACCACCAACTTCCGAGCGAGCGGGGAGAAACTGAAAGGAAGGGCGGGGGCCGAAAGACGAGGGGAAAACACCCGCTTCCTCTCGGCGCGCGGCTTCGCCTCGGAGCGTGGCTGTGGGTGTCCGGCCGCCGGAGGCTTCCCGTCTGCCCGGCCGCGCCTCGCCCCCGGCTCGCCGCCGCCGCACCTCGCCGTAACCTCCCCGGAGCCTATAGAAATCTTTTGTGTGGCGTCACCGCCTTTCGTTTAAATCCCGCTTCCTCCTCTCGCCTTTCCTCCCGCCCCCTCCGCCGCTCCCGGATGCTTGCGCGATGCGCTGCTCCTCCCCCGGGAAGCTGGGTGGCTGTTGGGGACGCCGCCGCCCAGCACTCAGCTGCTGGGCTGGGGCTGGTGGTCCCGGGCAGCCCCTGAGTTCCCGCGGAAAGGCTAAGGCACGGACGGATGGGGAAGGCCCGCCTGGCCAGTGGCTCTGAGCACACCCTCGGGAGATTGGGGCGCAGCAGCGGGTTGGCCTTACGTAAGCTCTTAGCCAGACCCGGGGCTCCTGGCTTTCTCCCAGCCAAGAAAGCAAGTCTAAAAAGGTGACATGTTTTCTGGGTTAGAGGGAGGAGTCCACACGATATGATCCCCTGGTGATTTGCTGAAGTCGGGTCATCTCGGTTTGTGGGACTTGGATGGGCTTTTCCAAGGTTTCCCCCTGCCCTTTGTTGTATTTGATCTTCTTCAACAGTGGGTTTCTGATGGGCTGTGTGGGGTGATGAGAAGAAAAAAAGAGCACTGGATATGGAGTCCCAGCAGCTGGGCGAGGGTCTGGGTGGATGGTCGCATTTCCTCTTATTAAGCAAACATACGTTAAGTAGTCAAGTGAAGTTGGCTTTGAACCCAACTTCAGCTCAATCTTTTCCCCCAGCCATTTGAGTCCCTGTGACCTGTATAAGTCTCTCTCCAAGTACCTATTTTCTCCAATTCAGATCCTAGGCACTGACTGCTTGAGCAACCGCCTCATGAACAGTATCTGTTAGAATGAACAGTTCTAGAATTGTTATGGACCTTTTGATCAGCATAGTTTTACCTTCCATTAACTTCGTCGCGATAATGGAGTGATAGCGTCCATTGTTAAACAAGTGAGACAGCCTTTAGAAGTAAACTTTATTATTATATCAATTTTACAGATAGGGAAACTGATGGTCAGGTGCCTTAAGTTACTTCTTCATTTTTTTTTAAGAGAGAGAGAGAGAGAGAAACAACTTTATTTAGTTTTTCATCTGATTTTCATTGCTCTGACACTTGTGTAAGTAGTGCTGGAGTTTGAACCTGGGTCCTCAAGCATGCCAGGCAAGCACCATAACCACTGAGCATCGGTCCAGCCCCCCTAAGTTACTTTTTAGGTCCAAAAGACAGCAAATGACTGGGTAAGGAGCCCTCCCAGCACCACCAACACCCACCCCACCCGCTTGCTGCACGGTGTTCTGCAGGAAGGAAGTGGTTGGAACACCTGGCCTTCCTCCCAGTGAAGGGCCCACCTCTGAATAGTCCTGAACCCCGCCCTTTAGGTGCTCAGCCCAGCACAAACTGGGTGTGTCAGCCAATGGAAATGTTTGTTCCTCTGAGGGTTCCTGGGACCCCAGATCACCTTTCCCCATCACCAGCCAGTTATAGAAAGTGTTACTTGTAACTAGGATGAACTTCAATTATCCTCTAAGCCCAGATACTTTGGAGAGTGGACTGTGAGACACACTATTGATAGTTAACAGGAACAACAGGTTCATAACTGGATAGATAGTTGCCCAACTGGAAGTGTCCTTGGAGAATTTTGGAGAATTGAAATGGACTGATTTTGCAGACTGAACTTGATAAAACTCATGACTTTCTAAACAAAGTAATTCTGTAGAGTCAATCCCTTTTACTTTTCTACAAGGGAAAAACATTTGAAAAAATCAAATTCTTAACATTGTAAACCAGGAATAGCAACTTCGTTAGTTTTAGCGACTAAGGATGGAGCTGTGGCTTGGTGGTTGCGGCACTTGCCTGGCATGCGGTAGGACCTGGGTTCAAACCCCAACACCACATATACAACTAAGTGTCAGAGCAACAAAAACCAGATGAAAAACTAAATAAAATTGTTTTTCTCTCTCTCTTTCACTGTCCCTCTCAAACAAACAAAAAAACTTAGACCAGAGAAGTCAAGCCTTTTCTCCTATGCCTAGTTTATTCATTAAACTGCTCTGGAATTGGGATTTTTTCCAAAGGCATCGATATTTCTGAAGTCCTGTTTCCCTTTTCTTCTACTGTACAGTCTGTTTGGTTATCACAGGATGCTACCCACCCAACAATGAGCTGTGTTACATGGGGACTTTCCCACTCTATTCCACAGGGTATGGTTTAGCTTTTAAAATTGATACAGTTGTTTTTCTTGGCCCTCCTTGCTTCATTTCTCAGATAAGGCAGCTCCTAACCTGATTCTTTAAGTTTTTTGCTTTCTTCCACAATGAGCACCTGCCAAATGCAGGATTCTGGGCTAGCCTCATCAGGTACAAAAATAAGTAAGATGAGACTTCTACCTATAAAGAGTAAAGACCAGGAAAGGCAGCAAAGTAAAATCCAAGTTTTCCTTTTGTACAGAGCACAGAGTAAAGAAACTATAGTAGAGATGGTAAGGCTCACTAAATGTTCCATTTGCTGATAGGCAGGATCATAATGATTCTTTCTGACCAAGGCTGTGGAAGTAAAAAAGTCTTCTACTTGTGGAGGTAGCATTGTCTTTCAGGCTGAGGCAGTGGAGAGCCAGTCTGAAGTTTCTTATACTTATACTTCAATAGTGTAACTATTGGAGAGACTATTCTTATTGGTGGAGTCTCCATAAACCTAGGTGACCACGGAGCAGACCCTGTCCAGAGCTGCACTGGACATGTAACATGAGTACAAAGTAAATTTCTGTTGTGTGAAGCTACAGATACTTGAAGTCTGTTTGTTGCTATAACATATTTTAGTCTAATTTGATTGATAAAGGAGGGGACCTTGTTTGTGTCTGACCCTAGAAACAAATTCCACCTGTTACCCCTTCTAATTATCTTTTTAAATTAAATATGAACCAAAGGTCCTATGCAAAATATTTGCTATGATATGAACCTCCCAAAATTCATATGTTGAAATTGAATCACCAATATGATAGTGTTAAGAGATGGGGGCTTTACGAGGTGATTTAAGTTGTGAAGGTAGAGCTCTCCTGAATAGTATTAGTGCCCTTATCAAAAGGTTGGCAGGAACTGTCCACCCCTTTCTTTTGCCCTTCTTCCTTATGAAGCCCTTCCTTGAGGAATGGGCTGTTACCAGGTACTAAACCAGCTGATCCCTTGATCTTGGATTTCCTAGCCTCCTGCACTGTGAGAAACAGAGTTCTGTTGTTTATAAATTACCCTACTTTATCTGTTTTGTTATAGCAGTATGAACAGACTAAGGCAGTATTTTTCACTGAAATGGATGTTGAGTAAGAGAAGAAAGCATGGAAAATAGAGCAGACAGGAGCAACTGTGTAGAAAGTGGCCTGGTTCCCAGAGAATGTATCCTCATTTGTGGGTCAAAGTCCATGCTTAGTACATTTAACAAATGTACTAAATGTACACGAATGACACATATGCAAAGGAAGAATTAGTAGAAGATTTGGGCAGAAAAGTGGAAATGACAGAGGTTGGAACAAGCAGGATTAGGGCAACATCCTTTTCCTCCTCTTTGCCTGTTTTAGAGGGAGCATTCACCATCTGGACTTCAGGCAGGAGTAAGAAAGAGAACATAGCCCTGGCATGACATTCTGGTGGTTTTGTTTTTATAGTACTGAGGATTGAACCCAAGGGCGCTCTAGCACTGAGCTACAGCCCCAACCTTTTTATTTTTTGTTTTGAGGCAGGGTCTTACTCACTTGCACCCAGCAAGTACGTTATATAATCATCACCACCATCTATCTTCAGAAATTTTTCATCTTCCCAGAGTAACTCTGTGCCCAATTAAACAATATCTCCCCATCCCTCTCTCCCCCAACCCCTGGCAATCCCCATTCTGTTTCCTGTCTCCATGAATTTGACTATTTTAGATACCTCATGTAAGTGGCATCATATTTGCCGTTTTGTATCTGGCTTATTTCAGTTAGCATGTTTTCAAGATTCATTGATGTGATCATATTTGTCAGAATGTCATTCCCTTTTACAGCTGAATTATGTTCCATTGTGTGCTGTTCTGGATTTTGATACCCAACATTGACACTGCATTCAAGACTTTATAAACCAACCAAGCTGTATATTATATGCAGCGCCTCCTGGTGGTCAGTAACAAGCAGTGTTTGCCTTAATGTACTTTTCCTTTGGGACAGCGTCCCCCTGTTTTGAGTTTGTGCTCATAGATGTGCCAATTCAGTTTCAAGTAATCTTTCTTACACTTATCACTCTTCATTATCTTCCTTTCAATATTTCTTCCAAAGGATAGGAATTTCTATCTGGAGAATGTATCCCTTTTTTGTATATCAGACATCCCCACAGATGATGGATGGGTGAGGAAGGCATGTGAATAGGACCAGTTATATCTTGGCAGAAACACCTGAGCATTCAAATCCCAAAATTATGACAGCTCTGGAATTTTCTCTAGTTATTTACTAGAGCACCCTACATGGAGGTAGAGATTGCTACTGGCCAATGATCTTTGGATGTATTTTCATCTTGCATAGCTTAAAGAGAAGAACTCAGATTCAGGCACTGATCATATTTCCATATGTGTCATGGTGTCTGGCACAGAATCTCTCAGGGTGCCTCATGGTCAGTAAATACAGATTGACTAGATTCTATGGAGCCTCTCTGCTCCCTCAGACAGACTCAGCACTTCTGCCTCTTTGGGCCATTGTTCTGTCTGCACAGCTTCAGGGTAGCCATTGGCAGCCTGTATTTGGAACTGTTGGCACACCTCTCTCTCCAAAACTCTGTCATCGAAGGGGAGGACTTGATCTATTCATCTCTCCCACACCTAAAGCATTGCATGGTCATCAATAAACTTTTATGGAATTCATTTATTAAACCTCCCTGCAAGAAAAGTCTTATTTTCTTTGAACCAACATCTGACTGCCCACAACTTTTATTTGGTAACAGTCAGAAAGTGATAGACATTCATGAAACAACAGCAGACACAGCCCATGCATGGTGGTAACCTCATTGCCACTTTCCTTCTCACCTCAGCTCCAACCCCATGTCCCTCCTACACCTTCCTGTGATTCAGTCCATTAAAGGGTTAATGTTTGGCACAAGCGCTCTACCTTCAGGTGATAGGCCTCAGCTCTGACCAGTTGGTGACTGGGCCCTTGTAGTTTTTCAATATTTTGAAAGTTCATCCCTATCTGAAATACTAGTAGAAATTCTTGCTTTCCCCTTCTCTATTATGGAAGACACAAGCCAGGATGAGCGCAGATTAGACATTAATTAGATCTGAGATTCAGTTTTACCACCCACAGTCACTGTACCTTTTAGAGATGGGGTTAGTATTAACCCCAGAGTAAGGAGGCCTGTGCTTTATTTAGGCCATGGCCACATGACGTCTTTCACTTCAGGACTCATTTCCAGCCCTGTACTGCACAGCCTCAGACCTGGTTCAGACTCTGGCCCCATCTGAGTGCTCCTGGCTCCAAACTCTTCAATCCGTTTTCCATATGGCTCCCAGTGTGACTGTACCAATTGCCTCACTGATTAACCCAGATGCTGCCACAGTGGAAGAAACACCAAAGAAAACCTCATTGTCTAGTATACCTGGGCTCCAATTTTTGTCCTGTGGCTGTACTAGCTATGTGACCTCAGATAAATTAAGTAATTTTAAAAACCCAGAATTTACCTCTTTTATATATATATACACACACGTATATATATGTGTGTACATATATATATACATACACACATACACACAGACATACACATACATATACATAAGAGAGGGACAGTGAGAGAGAAAGAGAGAATCAATGTTTTATTTAGTTTTTCATGTGGCTTGTGTTGCTCTGACACTTCCACTTCATTGTGTACATGGTGCTGGGGTTTGAACCCAGGTACTTGCACATGCCAGGCAAGTACTGTAACCGCTGAGCCATCGCTCCAGCTCCCCAGATTTCCTCTTATTTAAAATAGGGATATTATTAGTATCATCATCACATAATCCCTTTAGGCCATGACCTCCTATAATCTGCATTGAATTTGCTGCACACTGTTTATCTCCTCTACCTGTCCAAATTTTTCAAGAAAAATAAATTTTAATTTTTAAAAAGTTCTCCAACAGCAAGAGCCTTATTATATTCATCTTTGCACAGTGCCTCACCTGATTCTTGGTACGAGGAGGTTGTTAGTAAATAAATTCCTCCAGAGTTGAACCAAATCAAGTTTCAGAGCACCAAAATGTATTTAAAACATTCAAAGCATTAAAATGCAGCTGATCCAGATTTTTTTTTTATTAAGAGAGAAGGATAGTGAGAGAAAGAGAGAAACAATTTTTATTTAGTTTTTCATGCAGCTTTCGTTGCTCTGAGACTTCGTTGTGTACGTGGTGCTGGGGTTTGAACTTTGCGTACTCGCATGTGCCTGGCAAGCACCGTAACCACTGAGCCACCACTCCGTCCCAATCCAGATATTTTCACATCAGTGGATTATAAGCCAAATGGATTTGCTCCTTGGATGAAAGTTGTCCTAAAATTTACCCAATCTCAACAATTCCTGTAAAACACTAAATGACTTTTGTTTTCTTATAACCAGATACTGTGGTTATAAGAATCCCTGCAGTTTTGCACCTTAACTTGGCAGTTGGCAAAATGAATTACCAGGGTGACCCCTCCCAACAGAGCACATGATCGGCCACAGCTGTGCATGCTTTTTTAGCATGACTGTACCAGGACAGAACTCCAAGCCACTGGGTGGAGCAGTGTGCCCCTGGGAAAAAGCATTGACATTTCCCCTATGATTTCAGAAAAGAAAAGAGAAAAGCCTCTTTTTCTTACGAGTTGTTTCTGTTCAATTTCAATAGGAAATGGCATCATATTTACATGTGTGCATGCATGCATGCATGTGTAGAATATCCACCACCAGCACAGGGGGAGAGAATTCAAACTGTATTGGTCCCAAGACTGAAGGCAGGGCAGATATTACTAGCTACTTGCCTTTCCAACCTCCATTTCATACATTTCCCTTAGTAACAGAAACCCAATTTTATTTGGCTGACAATGTATACTGCTAGAAGACAATTTCCCAGCCTCTGGGAGAGCTAGGATCTAGCCAATGAGATCAGAAGTGTTGTGTACGAGGTCCAAGTAGCATGGGTCAAAGAATTAATTCTATTGAAAGGTATGCTTTGTTTGCCTTGCCTTCCTTCTTCTTTGCTCCAGTTGAATGTAATCTGATGGCTGGAACCATGCTGGAACTTGTAGTGACCTTGAGAATGGAAGCCACAGGGCCAATATGATGGAGCAGATTGAGAAAGAAGGATTGGTGCCATGTGACTAAGGTACAGTTCCCACCTGCTTCTGTGAAAGAAATATCAAACAAGCAGGCACACCAGTAATCTCAGCTACTTGGGAGGCTGAGGCAGGAGAATTGCCAAGTTTGAGGTCAGCCTCAACAACTTTGTGAAACCCTGTCTCAGAATAAAAATAAACAGGGTTGGGGATATAGGTGATTGGTGGAGTGCCCTTGAATTTAACCCCCAGTACAAAAAGAAATTACAACAAAGCCTTTTATCTTATTTAAATGTTTTAAAAAATCAGTCTCTGTTATATGTATCCTATTATTCATATCTATAGGAAACATGAAGAAAGTTTATTGCCACTTTTTTGTTGTTGTTGTCATAGCAAAAAAAAACGAAAGAAAAAAAGAGAAAGTAGTAAAGGTACATGAGTAGGGAAATAAAATATTGGTGTAACAATACTGAAGAATAGCTTGCAGAAGTCTAAAGAATAAAAGTTATTCAGATCATATTTTTAGGACACTGAAGGAGCACAATATGCTTAAAAATTTGTATACTAAGCTGCCATAAACACATAGGTGCAACAAAAGCATTTCTAGAGATACTTTGATGTTTGTATTAGAAAAATGTATACAAATGTGACAAGTGGATAATTGGTTGATGTGGAGTAGAACTGTGGGATCAGTATTTAAATTTTGTATAAAGTTTGAAGTTTTTTTGTTTTATTTTGACAGTGCTGGGGATGGACCTCAGGAAAGACTGACAAGCCTTTATAACTGAGCTACATTCCCAGTCTAAATATCTGAATATTATACAACTACACTAAGCTCATGTCTTCTTGTGTAATTAATATTTTTTAAAATATCAGCAATAAGCCTTTTAAAATGTGGAATAATAAATTATTTCTGACCAAAATCTTTTAAAGCAAGAAACAAAAATTAGTGTTATTCCTCTTTGAAATGGATTATAGTCACAGTATTAGGCTGAAATCAGAAGACACACTTAATTATTTTTTGTTTTTTTAAGAAAGAGGGAGAGTGAGAAGAAGAATCAACTTATTCAGTTTTTCTTCGTTGCTCCGACACTTGTTTATGTGGTGCTGGGGTTTGAACTCAGTTCCTTGCTCCAGGGAAGCGTGATACCACTCCAGTCCCAAGTTTGAACTATTTTAAACAAATGAAAATTAATGATTAAAAAAACTTTTTCAAGTTTAGGAAATGACAGTAATATTTGAAGCTGGTTGACCTGAATCATCTGTAACGAGCAACAAAGCAATGGCCTCGTTCATGATCTTCTTTAAAAAGTTGCCCTAACTTCTCCAGGAACTTCTTTTTAACTGTCTGTGAAAGGAAATCTCAGGAGACTGAGGGTAACCTTCTGACACCTCGAGATGGGCTTTACGAGAGCCTGGGGCAGCTTTCAGAACTTCCAGCTCCAACTCTTTTCACGGGCGAAAACTGAGGCCTCGCGGGACGCTGTGTAGCAGCTCCCGTAGGCCCTAAACGAACTTTTGGATCTCTGACCGAAAATGAGAAAGCACAGCCAGGGTGCGACCCTACCAGGCACAGGAGGAGGAGGAGAAGTTGGGGGAGGAGCCACCGTGTCGGGGCGGGGCTTCCGGGGGAATTGGAACGGGGAGGGGCCCGGTAGGCTAGCCAGCGCCGGGAGGCGGAGCCACGGGGGCTTGCACTCTCGGGGGCGGGACCTGGAGAGAGTGCTGGGCGGGTCCGGTGCTGGGTACGTCGGGGGCGGGGCCAGGACTCCAGGACCGGGTTGGGGTCGGGGTCGGGACCTGGGCGCCGGGGCGGTTCTGGGGGCGGAGCTGGGCCTGGAGGAGTGGCCGAACGGGTGACGAGCTGCGGGGGCGGGAACGGCGGCGCGGCGCGGCGAAGATGGCGGCCTCCGGGTGGGTGCGCGCGGCCCTCTGCCTACTATTGGTTTCTGATCTTCTGCTGTTGCTGCCTCCGCCTGGTTCTTGCGCTGCCGAGAGCCCGTCCGGGACGCCCGGCGAGGCTGCCCCTCCTCCACGAAAGAAGAAGAAGGACATTCGTGATTACAACGATGCGGACATGGCGCGTCTTCTGGAGCAGTGGGAGGTCCGCGGCATGCAAGACCGGCTCCTTTCGGTCCCCGGTCCGATTCCACAACACCCTGTCCGCCCCGTCTCGGTGCCTTCTGACCCCTGCCCCTCCTGTGCCAGTTCTTTCTGACCACTCAGGCCACTCTGACCCCCCTAGCTCTCTTAACTCCCTCGCGGCCTGCGGTTTCCTGTCCCAGGCCTCTGGTCCTAAGGTCCTCACCATTTGCCGCCGTTCCTCGGGCCATACAGTTACAAGTCACTCAGCGTCCGTCCCTATTTTCCCGTTCTCTACCTTGGTTGCCTCTGCTTTGATCCTGTGGTTCCGATCAGGAGTGGAAACACTCCTGAAGAGTGTTTCCTCCATCCCACATTATTCCGGGGTGAACGGGTGGAGTTAAGGGGGTTGAGGTAATGGTTATTTGAATTCAACAGGGTTATTTCAGCTCAGGTAATTATTCCCTCTTCTAAATTAATAGGATTTCTGATTTCTCATTTTGGGAATTTTGTAATTTTATGGGATTTATTTTTTTGGTGCTGCTGAGAAGGTAACAAAAGGTAATGGCCTGCAGTCGTGGAACTCACCTTTTTCGTTTAAAGGAGAGTAAGTTTTCCGGGTTGTTATTTGGGTGCATTGGGGTGTGCAGATGCAGTTAGGTGACCAAAACATTGTCGCCTTTTTCCTGTCCCAAAGTGATTGTATTGCCCTAGTCATTTTGCACAGCTGGTGAAATTGAGGCAGGAACTTGGATTTTACTCTGTAATCATGTGCAGGTCATGTATCCTTTCTGGGCCTCAGTTTCCTTCTCTGCAAAGTGAGAAGGAAAGGCTCGTAAGATTTATTCCAACACTAATGTGTTGTTATTGTGCATTGTGGGGAGGGGATAAAGACATGAGTTTAAAATGCCACCTGATGCATTTGACTAGAAGAAAGCAGACTTGTGTTTTCATGTTTCTTTGTAGCTGATGGAAAGACTGGGGTAGACTTCAGTGTGTCATACCACTGATGAAGAGGAAACTTCCCCTCTGGTTTCCCTTGCAGTCTCCCTGCCTCTTTTAGATTCTAGCAGATAAAGCCCTTGCCAAAGTGAAAACGTCATCTCATGCGAAATCCTGCCCTGGAAATACTCAGATTCTGAGATAGATGAAGAGGGTGCTGCAGAAAATAGCCATAATGAAAAGTAAAGATGACTGAATGCTTTTAAAAGAAAGTACTGCTGTCATTTCAGAGGGCGTTATGGAGGAAATGGCATTTTAGGGCAAGGAAAATGTGGGGGCAGTCTCATTTTAGGCCAAGAAGAGTGTGGGAGCAACATGAGCTGAGAATGAGATGTGGGAACCAGACAGAATAATGTAACAGCCTAGGCTCTGGAGTTAGACTGCTTTCTTGGGTTCATTCCACTTGTGAATTTGGACTGGTAAAGAACCTCTCTGTGCTTTCGTTTCCACGTTTGCAAAATGGAGATGTTGGTAGTGCCCATTTAAAGGAGCTACAAGGATTAACTGAGCAAACAGGGAAAACCTAGACGAGCGTGCTCAATTATCAGTAACTATGCTAATTAACTTGGGTTAGTTGGAACATACCTGTGTCTGAAGTGCAGTAGTAAGATAAAGGTGGAAAAGTTGATGGGAATTGGTGGGCCATACACCATCTTGAATACTACAGGGTTTGTACTTTATTTAGAAGAAAATATGTGAATCTGGTGAGTATGAAAAGTTGTATTACTCAAATGTTACAATATTGGCAGGTTTATACTATATCACTCATAACCTTATCCCAAAACATGTTAGTTTTTTTAGTGTTCTCCTAAATACAGATACAGTTTTTATAACTGAAATGGTAAGATGAATTTTTTTGCTCTTCATTTTTTGCTTTGATAGCTATTAAGCATTTACCCTAAGTTACTGCACTGCCTTGTACTTGTAAGCACTTTTGAAATATACCCTGGAGTAAATGTTCCAACTGTTGAAGGTTTTTGAATAGGGGAGTGTCATGTTTAGGGCTAAACTTTAGGAATATTTTTAGGTCATTAAAGTTTAGGATACATGAGCAAAGAGAAAATATGGAGGCTGACACAAACACTTTATCTCATTTAATTCTCTCACCACCATCCATGAGAGTAACCTTTTTTCTTGATGATGATTTTGAGGCACCTGGAGGTTAAGTGAGCTTCCCAAGATCACACAGCAAGCTGGCTGAGTTTCAAATTCTGTCGCTTGGCTTGAAAACCTGGTTCCTTGAACCATTTTACTATACTGCCATACACATTGGTGAACAGAAGCATAAATGGAAGGTAATGAGGAAGACCCAAGTTAAGCTAGAAACTACAGGAATGGCATAGAAGGAGGTAGTATGTGAGATTTTATGCTCATAACAGGACTCTGTTGACTGTGTAAGGTGACAGCATAATGTAGTAAAAGGACAAGTTTTGAATCCATCTGTACTGGTGGCACCTTGCAGCCATTTTTTGTTGTACCTGTAAAGCCAAACAGTGTCCTACTTTGCAAGGTGCCATGCTGATTAAATGAGTTAATGTACGTAGACACTACAAATGTAAGTACCCTTTCCCAGTAGCAGTGATTATTTTATGGGAGAGCATATCCATTTCTGGGTGCTTTTTTGTAGGAGTGGTTCTTTTCTAAGTGGTGAACCTTAAATCTGTATCCCCAAGTCTTCCCTACTCATGTGAGAATCTGTTTCAATGAGGCCTGTGCCTGGGGTATGTGGGGAAAAGGTGAGAATCCTTCCATTGTGTTAAAACCAATACTGAGCCCCAACTGATGTAGAAAAAAACAATAGCAATTATTTCATTTTATGTCCAGGTAAATGGGCGGGGGGCTGATATCTTCACAAGTAAATTGTTTATTCTCACCCTTCTAGTACTTTCAGTGGAGAACTTGTGAATTGTTCCCAAGATTGGAGGTAATACATGTGTTAAAGTACCTGAGACATAATGGCTACTTTGTAGATAGTAGTTATTATCAAGGACCTTGAGAGGAAGAAAAGGGTTTGCATAGGCCAGCTTTGTGGCTGTTGACTTTTAACAGCAGTGGAACATTGGTGAAGCCAGTTGAAAATGTAAGGCTGGCCTGGAGCAGGGCAGAGACTATGGTCAGAAGAGTGCCTGACTTGGTCAGCAGATCCTTGCCCTGCCTGGGGGTTAAGAATTAGATTGCTTTTAGCTTGGAGAAAATGTAGAGAACAGATTGCCTTGGGGTAAACTGAGATGAGTTCCTCGTACAAGAACTGATCTAGAAAGTTGCATACATCTAGGATGCTGTTTTTCAAAAAAAGTTTTTTCTGTAACACACAAAAGACTTAAAGTTTATTGAAGCAATCCTTACCCGTACTGTATGCACTAGACTTATGATTAGTTAATTATATTTTCATTAAAAAAAATGCCACTTGTGATCAACTTTGTTAATTAAAAATACAAATATTGTGTGGTATTGAACCAACTTGAAGTCTAATTGAGTTTTAAGGAGGCTATAACAGATGTTATGGAAAATAGGGTAGGATGAAGACTAAAACAACCTGGGGCTTTGGCAGCAAGGAGCTCTGTGACTTTGAGAGTATAATTTTCATAGGGTGATTAGTCCGAGGCTATATTACTGGTGTCTAAAAATTGAGCAGTGTGATAGCCAGCCTTTACTGAACACTGCTTGCCTTTGTCATTAAATCCCCCAAACAAACCTCAGGATGTTATCACCCACTGTTCCCTTACCGGTGAGGAAGGTTATTTTCTGATGGGTTGAGCAACATCCCCAAAGCCACACAGCTTAAGTGGCTGGAGCAGGGAGCTGAACCCGGATCCCTGTGATAGCATGCTTTTGTCTGTAGGTTTCTGTCAGTGACACCTTCAAAGCAAAATAAGGAAGAAAGGATTAGTCAAGAAGGTGCAATAGGGCCTGGAGCGGTGGCTCAGTGGTTTCCAGGCAAGCACGAAGACCCAGGTTCAAACTCCAGCACCACGTACACAACTAAGTATTGGAGCAACTAAGGTCATGTGAAAAACTAAATAAAGTTGTTTCTCTTATAAAAAAAAAAAAAGGTGGCTTAATTGAGAAGTTTGGGGCACTGCTGGGGCTCAGATCACCTGGTTCTGGTTTTCCTTTTGTAGATAAGGAAACAGGCCTAGAGGAACAAGTAGGTTATTACAGGTCAGCATAGCTGGCTGAAACAAGATTCCAGATCCCATGTCACAGTAGCTCACCTTCAAGCACTGAGTTAGAATTCTTTCTCACTTTTTACTAAAATGTTACTGCAATATGTTGTGAACCAACTTTTCATCTGAGAGTTGTCAAGAGAATCAACTCAGTGATAAGGGGCTTTTGTTTCATAGTAGGTTGGATTTTTAGGTAACAGTTTTGTTGGGATATAATTCACATGGCATACATACCTCACCATCCAACCATTTCAGTGTTTTTTTAGTAGATTTGGAGAGTTGTGGAACTATTGCCACAGTTAATTTTAGAACATTTTTTTCTCCCCTCAAAAGGAAAGCCTTGGTTACTTTCCCCCATTTTTTCCCAGTTCCCCAGGCCTGCAGCCAGCCATAGGCAATCACTAATCTTTCTGTCATAAAGGTTTTTTTTTCTTTTCTAGACATTTTCTATGGATGGAATCATAGAATGTGTAGTCTGTGTTTAGCTTCTTTTACTCAGCATGTTTTCAGAGTGCATCCCTATTATACCACAGATTGATCAGCATTTCATTTCTTTTTGTTACTGGTATTAGCCTTTTCTTCAAGGGACCTGTTCTTTGGTTCTAGAACATTCTTCTTTTAAGAGTTTTTTATTTGTCTTTTGATCTATATATATTAGTTGGCATTCTACTGTTAGTACATTCATTCATTTATATCAGTATGGATTTAATGGTTCTTATTTGGGGAGTTACAGGTCATTACTATTATTTATTTGGATGTTCACATTCTTCCATATTTGGCCTATAAGATCTGCTTCAAGTTGGTGTTAGTCATTTTGATATATTCTGTATTTTGTGGAACACTTTCTTGCTTTCTGATGCAAGAAGATATTCTAGGCTTCTATTTTTCCTTGTCATAATTAGCCATATCTTCACAGAACCCTTTTTCTTTTAAATATTTTTATCCACCACCCATGCATCTACCTGTCAATCAAAAGCCATGAGTTTCTTCTCTGCCTCTAATTCCAGCCTAATACCACAGGTAAATTCTTCCTCCTTCGTATTTTAACTTCCTTACCAAAAATGAAGAATCAGCTGCTGTTACCCTCAGTATATTTGTACCTTTGCTCAAGCCTAGAATTGACAGAAGGCGGTTTAAGAATTGCTAGCTTAGCAGGGCATGGTAGCGCAAGCCTGTAATCCCTGCAACTCAGGAGGCTGAGACTGGAGGATTGCAAGTTCAGGGCCAGTCTCAGCAACTTAGTGAGACCCTGTCTCAAAATAAAAAATAGAAAGGGCTTAGTGATATGACTCAGTGATTAAGCACCCCCGAGTTCAATACCTGCTACCAAAAAAAAAAAAAAAAGGCTAGCTTGGGTCTGGAGCAGTGGCTCAGCAAATACAGCACTTGCCTGGCATGCACCGAGACACAAGTTCAAACCCCAACACCATGTATACAACAAAGTGTCAGAGCAACGAAAGGCACATGAAAAACTAAGTAAAATTGATTCTCTCATTCTCTCTTTCACAGTCCCTCTCTCTTTAAAAAAAAAAAAAGGGCTGGAGCAGTGGCTCGGTGGTTAACAGTGCTTGCCCAGCATGCACGAGTACGTGGGTTTAAACCCCAGCACCCACGTACACAACTTTCGTTGTGTCAGAGCAACAAAAACCAGGTGAAAAATTAAATAAAAATTGATTCTCTCTCCCTGTCCTTTATTTTTAAAGAGAGAAGGACACAGAGAGAGAGAATCAATTTTTATTGAGTTTTTCACGTGGTTTTTGTTGCTCTGACATTTAGTTGTATATGTGGGTGCTGGGATTCAAACCCGAGTACTTGCGCATGCCAGGCAGGTGCTGTAACCACCAAGCCAACGCTCCAGCCCCTCTCACTGTCCTTTAAAAAAAAAGAAATTGCTAGCTCATATCATTGCAAAAAAACAAAACCAAACCTAGGTCTAAAGTGTGGTGGTGTACACCTGTAATCCTAGCAATTCAGGAGGCTAGACAGAAGGATCACAAGTTCAAAGCCAACCTCAGCAACTAAGTGAGGCGCAAAGCAACTTAGACCCTGTCTCAAAATAAAATATAAAAAAGGCCTTGAGGATGTGGCTCAGGTTAAGCACCACTGGGTTCAATCCCTGGTACAAAAAAAAAATTTGTTAGAATTGAATATATATAATGAATTGCAGATTTTAAGTGTGCAATATGAGTTTTGGATAATGAATATATTTATGTACTCCACCTACTATCAAAATTTAGGACATCTCCATTACCCTAGAAAGCTTCCTCAGTCAAAATCGCATCCTATATCTCCCTCCCAGAGCTATCCACTGTTCTGATTTCTTTGACTTCACAGTAGTTTTGCATCTTCTTGTACTTTATTTTTTTGTTGTTGTTCTTGAACTTTAAGTAAATAGCATCATATAGCGTATCTTATTTTGTGCCTGGCTTCTGTCACTTATTGTATTTGAGATTTGTTGTATTTAATCTACTGTATTAAGTAGATTCTTTGACAGTAAAAAAGTTGTAGAAACTGATCACATGGGGGCTGCTGTGAATTGTAACCTAGGGTGATAGGTAGTAAGTACCACCTGAAACTTCAATTTTGCTCATAAATTAAGGAAAACACTGGGATTTTAGGTTGCATGACTGCCCCTGTTGTCGTATGCAGATGTGTGTGCTTATGCTGGTTGAAAAGCATGTTTCTGATGAGAGATTTGATGTTTCTTCCCATCCTGCTAGAAAGATGATGACATAGAAGAAGGAGATCTTCCAGAGCACAAGCGACCCTCAGCCCCTGTCGACTTCTCACAGATAGATCCAGGGAAGCCTGAAAGTATATTGAAGATGACAAAAAAAGGGAAGACTCTGATGATGTTTGTCACTGTATCAGGGAGCCCCACTGAAAAGGAGACAGAGGAGATCACCAGCCTGTGGCAGGGCAGTCTATTCAATGCTAACTACGACGTCCAGAGGTAAAGCACCAACAACCTGTGGAGAAAAAAGTGAGGCTGTGCTGGGCATTTTCTGAGGCTGCAGCAGAGTGTCTTTTTTGGCAGTCTTCCAAGGGGCCTTAGACCTTTCCTGTCTAGGATTAATTTTAAATTTATCTAAATTTTTTTTCTTTAAAAAGAACATTCATTGTTAGTCAAAGTAAATTTCTTTGTTTAATATCTCACTTAATCTTTAAGTTTTATTTATCATTGAATCTTTAGCTAAAAGTTGTATGGAAAGCTTAACAGTTTGCTTCTTCTGGAAATCTCTGCCCATTGGAGAGTGCTTTTGTGTGTATCTGTGTTCACACATAAAGCTTGCACCAGTTTGCTAACAGATAACTAATTTAATGTGAATGGACCCATTTTCATTACTTAATATGTTCCTAAAATATAAAGAGTATGCATTTTTCTCCTTAAATAACAGTTTTGAAATTTGGGGCCATGGAAGTAACGAGAAAGAATTAAAGGAGTGTTTAGAGAGTGTCTAGGCCAGCAGAATGCTTTCGTTAGCTTGAATAGACACTTAAAGAGAGCAGTAGGCAGTGAGGGTTTCTATGGAGTGGTAACAGTATATCTGGAGGAACTGTGTCTGCCAGCCATGCTAGTGGTCCTTCCAGACTGTGTTCTGCTTGTCTTGTTCCTTGGGTTCTGTCAGGTGTGGATGAGCTGGGCTGCTTGCTGTGAACCTGTGGATTAGGATTACTTTCTTTCTTATGATCTACTCTAAGCCAGTGGTTTTTATTCTTTATCAGTAGAAACCTTTTGTCGAACAAAACTAACACTTGAGAACATTAAACAGCTAAAACTGAAGTAACACTTCAGAATATAAAACAAACGTGAATGGACGCTTCCTCCCTGCACCACCCCTACCCCTGCAGCAGCCTGCGCCACCTCTGCAGCACCTTAGAGAGCTTTCCCTAATGCTCTCATAACAGGAATGTCCATTCACACCTCAAAGGAATACTCAGTGTCTGTTTTTGTTTCCATCCAACAGACTGTTTAATAGTTCAGCAAACTGGTGTCTTCAGACATTAAATGTTCGTAGCTACCAGACCCTGAAAAGTATAGTTTTTTGTTCTGTGTCATGTCGAACATGAAATGAGCTATTTCTCTTGGTCATGTGCCACTGAATCACTCTGACCCATTAACACCTTGCTAGTACATACTAACTGTCTGATCACATGTCTGTCAGGTTCATCGTGGGATCAGACCGTGCTATCTTCATGCTTCGCGATGGGAGCTATGCCTGGGAGATCAAGGACTTTTTGGTCAGTCAAGACAGATGTGCTGATGTCACTCTGGAGGGACAGGTGTACCCTGGCAAAGGAGGAGGAAGCAAGGAAAAAAATAAAACAAAACAAGACAAGGGCAAAAAAAAGAAGGAAGGAACTCCAAAATCACAGGCTTCCAAGGAAGGTAATCGAGCTGGAAGCAAGCGAGAAGACCTTTAACAGAGCAGCTGCACTCCGAGGAGGAGCAGATAGCACCTGGAGACCTTGCCGTGTCGTGGGTGGGGCTGGGTACAGGGAACTACATACTGGATGACATCCTCATTTCTTCTAGAAAGGATCTGCTACTTGACCAGTTTGTTGTCAGCATGCAGATTACTATCCTAAAGGCTTCCAGTATGAAGACAAAGGTTTTCTAATGATAGTGGACACTCACAGATTCATGTTTACTGTAAAATCACCTCCCATGGAAACTTGACCTTGTTGCTTTTTTCCCCACATAAAATTGGAGCATCATTGACCTCAGAGGTGCCATACTCTCTTGTGGCACCTGCTCTGGGTCCAGTGGCCTGCTGCGTCTGTGCTGATTTTCTATCAGCCAGAAAGATAGCAGGTTCTAATCAGACAAGCCTTGAACATACTCAGTTGAGTCAAACTGTTTGTGCTGCAGTCATCATTTTCATTGCAGCAAAGGCAAAGCATGCTGTGGGAGTCAAGCAGCGAGTTCTGGAATCTAGACATATAATAGGAAGTTAGGGTGTGTAAGCCCAGTGTATGCAGGAAATGCAGAGAACAGAAAACAATGCCATTTGGAAATTTTAAGTAGTTGTCTCAAATTACTTTGACTGGGTTCCTCTCAGCAGTTAAAGATAACTCTTGCTATCTGTCAGGTTTTATGTGGTTGTGAAGTGAGAGGAAGAGCTGGTGAGGAGGGCTCATGTTCTGCTTAATCTGACAGTTGTAACATGTATGAGTGGAGACCAGCAGAGTTTGTTTGCAAGTTGTGGCAGAAGACTTGACCTCATTTACAGTATTTCTAAACATTTTTCTTTGATAAAGTGCCTAAACTTGTGGTGGTTTTGTATGGTACTAACATGATGTGCTACTGTTCATGTTTGATTTTTTTTGCTGTTCATATGTTGGAGCCTACTCTGAAGAAGAGACATTTATTTACAGATGTCATTTTTAAGAACTAAAATCTTTGAAAAAAAATCTCATGTGATTTTAAGGAATTTAAACTAGCACATACACATGCTTAGAACTGTCACTGTTAGGGGCTGGAATAGTGGCTCAGTGGTTGGAGCGCTTGCCTAGCATGCGTAAGGACCCGGCTCAAACCCCCAGCATCACATACAGAACTAAGTGTCAGAGAAACAAAGGTTAGATGAAAAAATAAAGTTGGTTTTCTCTCCCTCTCCCTCCCTCTCCCTCTCTCTCTCTCTCTCTTCCTCTCTCTCTCTCTCTTCCTCTTCCTCTTTAAAAAGAAAAAAAAAATCACTGCTAAAGAATAGTACTAAGTGCAATGTATATTTCTACCCTGCTGCCAGTAATTTGTTTCCCAAAAGAAAAAGTATGTTTCCCAGCTTGTGTTTGTTTTAGCCTTACAGTATCTGTTTCCCCTTATTTTGGTACTGCTCACATTTCACTCTAATGAACCACATGCTCTACCTTCTCACTTCTTACTGGTAGAGGCACATTTGTCGTACAGTTGCCTAACCTCAAGGCCATTTTCCCTGGTACTTTTCCCCCAAGCCTATGTGATCTAGGACTAGCATTAGGCCCAGAGCTAATCCTAAGCAAGTTTGCTTGAGCACCCTCAGGAAAAGTTGTTCCTTGTTTCTCATGTATTTGAAGTAAGGATGTGAGGCTGGAGCAATTGCAGCCTTCTTGTTGTTTGAGAGTGGAATCAGCTCAGGTGTTTAGCAGAGTTGGGTACAGAGCCACAATGCTGGTTTTATCCAGGTCTCCAAGTCCTGCCAAGTCTGAAATAAGCCTTTTCCCTAGATTTTTCCTGTTTTTGCTTAGGGTAGTTTGTTGAGTTTCTGTAATGTGTAGCCATAATGATCCTATATAAGCACCTCTATTGATTAGGTAATTGTTGAGTGAGAGAGGTTTGAGCAAGAGTGAGCAGAGGTTTCACACTGCCCTCCACCCAGAAGCCTTTCCAATCAGAATTTATAGTCATATCCCACTGCTTCCTGTGCAGTGTACAGCCACTTCTGCCAGGATTTATTAAGCATCACTTAGTCACTAGGCAATACTAGATGCCAGGCACAGGGTTGGTACAGCCCCTGCTCTCATGGAACTAGGGAAAAATAAATATTAATGACAAAGTAAAATGGTAACTGCTGGAAGTATGAAAGAAGTAGAGTGCCAAGATCATAGTGGGCAGAATCTTACTATGTCCAGATAATCAGGTCCTGCACAGGGCAGGAGGAAGAGAAGAGGAAAAGAGTAACAGGAAACTGCCCATGCATAGGCCCTGTGACTTTAGCAGAAAGGGGAAATGCAAAAACACCACTGAGGAGACTGGGGCAGAGTGTAGGACCAGGCTTGAGAAGTAATGTGCACACAGGGGTCCTGTAGGAATTTGGGGTGTCTTGAGAGGTTTTATACAATTTGTATTGATGCACAGAACTGATTGGAAGAGGCACCAGTGAGTGTAAGGGATGAGTTGGGCGTTGCGGTAGTTTAGGTAATAGTCAGTGGAGGCCCAGGCAAGCAAGGTGGTGGTGAAGTGTGACCACCACTCACCAGCACAGTCCCTGCTGAGGGACACTCAAGCTTTCAGTGTCTGGTTAGTATAGTTAATAATATGATGAAATTTTTTTTTCACAATATTTTGGTAAACTTTTGTTTATATCTGAAGAGCAAAATACTAACAGGATCATTAAGCCAAATCAAATTTTAGCATTTTGGCATATATTTCCAAATTGTTTTCCCAAGTGGTTTTGTCAATCTAACCTCACCAGAAATAGATCTGTCCTTGCCAGGTTTGGGCATCACACTTGCCAACTTAATAGAGTTAAAAGCCATGTTTTGTCTACCTTTTAGCCACCATACTGGAGAGGCCCCATACAGAGTCCACATGGGGATGCCCTGGAACCACCAGTTCCAGCCCAGCTGTGTGAATCTTCAGCCCAAGCACAGACATGAGTGAACTTTCAATATTTCCAGCCCCAGTCTTCCAACTGTCACCCAGAGGGAACAGAGATGGGCTATCCTGCAAAGCCTTGACCAGTTTGCAGATTCAAGAGCCGGAAAAAAAAAAAGTTCCTTTTGTTTTTAGTCCTGGAGACTGAATCCAGGGGTGCTGTACTACTGAGCTAAATCTCCAGCCCTTTTCCTTTTTTATTTTGAGACAGGGCCTTGCTAAGTTGCAGAGACTGACATAGAACTTGCTATCCTCCTGCTTCAGCTTCCAGAGTCACTGGGATTACAGATGTGTGCCACTACACACAGCAGAACAGTCATGTTTATTAACGAGTAGCCTTGTTATAATGTCTGGTGGTGGAATACATTTGGATGGTATCTTTAGATTAACAACTGGGAAACGTGACAATTTATTAATGTACACTTAATCCTTCTACCTTCATCCTCAGACCCTCTGGTTGGTTGACTTGTTTGTTTTTTGGGGGGTGGATTCCTAGGGATTGAACCTAAGCCACATCCCTAGCCATTTTTTATTTTTTATTTTTTATTTTGAGACAGGGTCTTGCTAAGTTGCCTTACTATGTTGCCGAGGCTGGCTTTGAACTTGGATCCTCCTGCCTCACCCTCCTGAGCCACTGGAATTACAGGTGTGCACCACTACACCAAGCAGGCCCTCTGGTTTTTGATGTTTATGCTATTGTGTTTAGTACACTTGGTAGTTTATAATGTCAAATGCCTTTTTTAATTAAACTTAGTATTAGTCAAGGTAAAGGAATTCACAAACTTCTTGTCTCTTGTTTAACAGTATTATTTTTATACTGAGAAGGCCCATATCTTGACACCTTCTATAACCATTATGTCCATTTTTATGCTTGAAGGACAGAAGGAAAGTTATAGAGGGTATAACATTTCTCAGTTTTGCTTTTTTCTCTACTACTTCAGACACTGTTCTTTTGGAGAAGTCTGAGGCCACTCTTGTCTTCCTTTAAAAGCGACTGCCCTTTTTCTATATCTTGATTCTAGAAATTTCTCTACTTTCCTAAAATTCAGTAATTTTGCTCAGAAACACGTCAATTTTTCTGAAATTGTTTTTTTTTAAATCCTCCTAGAACATGATATAGATCAGTTCTAATTGCAGGTTCAACTTTTTTTCTTCTTTACATTATTTTGAAAAGATGTATCTTCTACTCTTCTACTGTTAATTTCAGTTTTTTTTTAATTTCCTCCCAGAGGCGGGGGAATACCAGGAACCCCAGGACACTTAACCACTAAGCCACATCCCAAGGCCTTTTTTTTTTTTTTTTTTTTTAAAGAGAGAGGGACAGTGAGAGAGACAGAGAAAGAGAGACAACAACTTTATTTAGTTTTTCACGTGGCCTCAGTTGTTCCAACACTTAGTTGTGTATGTGGTGCTGGGGTTTGAACCCGGGTCCTCCTGCTTTCCAGGCAAGCTCCGAAACCGCTGGGCCCCCGCTCCAGCCCCTAAGGCCTTTTTATTTTGAGATAGGGTCTCATCAAGTTGCTGAGTCTGGCCTCAAACTTGCAATCCTCCTACCCTAGCCTTCCGAGTCACTGGGATTATTGGTGTGCACCACCACATGTTAATTTTAGTTTTGTGTTGGCATTATGGGTACCAGTTTTTTTTTCTTATCTCTGACAGGATTTTTTTCAAATCCCTTTCAATTTTTATCTCATTTTTGAGCTGCTTTTCAATGAAAATTCAAATTTTTTTTCCTATAACTCACAAAACAACCTTGGTTTATTATATATATTTTGCCAGAATAGAATATTTATCTGTATGTAAATCCTATATTTTTCTGTTGTTGCTTTCTAGTTCCAAAATGTTTGGATGGATGTCACATCTTTGTTTTTTCCTCTCATTACTACTTGATAGACATGGCTTTTCTCAGACCTTGGCCACACAAGTGTTTTTGGTAAGCTCTTCCTGATTCCCTTCCCTCCTTATCTGAGCATTGTTTCCTTCCCTGCAAGCTGTAATTCAGTGGCTGAATGTTGCTTTCTCATAATTGAATGGGAAAGGGAGAGGAGTTCAGACCTAACACCATTTGGCCTTCCTTGACAGGTGATCTCTGGCCTCCCATGTTTTTAGGAAGCATATGGGTTCTCCTCCTTACTGTATAGGAGGGAGTAGTAGCTGATCCTAAGAAGGTTGATTGCCAAGATTTTAGAGAGCTCCAACCCAACCCCCACCTTAGATCCTTCTTGAATCCTTTGCTCCCCTCAGGGAGGGAAAGACTGGAGTGAATTTTGGTTCATTCCTCTCTCTCTAGTGAGCATTTCTACTTCTGCCTCTTGCTGAAGAAGGAAAGACCATGCAGACTGTAGCTTGAGCCGGGGCAGACTGTAGCTTGAGCCGGGGCAGACTAGAGTGTGGGGAGCAAAGCACTTGCCACAGGCACACAATTTTGTTTTGGGACTACTAGGGATTGAATCCAGGGCCTCATGCATGCTAGGCGAATGCATGCTAAAGCATTCTACCTCTGAGCATATTCCTAGCCTTTTATTTTATTAACAGGGAATCACTAAATTGCTGAGGATGGCTTCAAACTTGTAATCCTCCTGCCTCAGCTTTCTGAGTCACTGGACTCAGCTTTCTGAGTCACCTAAACTTGTCACAGAACCCTGTAGGATGGAAGCTGAGATAAAATTGCCTCCAGTACCAAATTCAGGTCAGTCTTCCTTTAGCCCACCAGGCCCTACCTCCAGCATCAGTCCTTGGCTGGCCCAGTTTTAGCAAGAATCCTGTCAAGTCAGTTTCTCAAGAATTTGATCAAGTTTTCTAAATACCCCACCCCTTACCCCATGATGTCTGATCACCCTGGCCTGCCTTCTGCAAGAATCCTGTTAAGGCTGTATAGCCAGACCCTGTCATTCCTGATGTTTCCTTGATAGTTGGCTCTCAATTCCCACCTGTCAATGCCGTATTTGGAATTGAGCCCAATTCTGCACTGAGGTCTCTTTTCCTCTGTTGCACTCATTCCTGATTAGAAACCTGGTTTAATGACTTCAACTGCTATCAAACTATGGTTTTCTTTGATTTAAGTCTGAGAGGAAAAAGTCCCAAAGAACAGGCTGAGTTGACTGCTCAGAAGTTGGAGTTCGGGAAGAGAGTTGTTGATGATAATCACAATAGCACACTTTTTTTATTAAGCAGTTGAGTTATTGTACAATCATAAATGCATATAAAGTAACAATATGATATGTAACTCCCTATTCTCCCTCCCTCTCCTCTCTCCTCCCTGCCTGCCCCCTCTCGCTCCTTCCCGATACATCTCTATGATTGCCCTAGATTACGTGTTGCTACGCCTTTGTTGGGTCTAAAACATGAGGTTGACTCCCTTTCTCACACAGGTCGGGTTTAGCTCCAGCCTCCACAAATGAGTGAAAATATTTGACCCTTGAGTCTCTGGGTTTGGCTAACTTTGCTCAGTATGATTTCTTCCATTGCTATCCATTTATCTTCAAAGGCTGCAATATCATTTTTTCTAATAGCTGAGTAGAACTCCATGGTATGTATGTATATGTATATATATGCACATGCGCGCGTGCGCGCACACACACACACACACACACACACACATATACATACACACACCACAGTTTTGGGATCCATTCATCCTGTGAGGGGCATCTGGGTTGGTTCCATAATTTAGCTATTGTAAATTGAGCTGCTATGAATGTAGATTTTGTTGTGTCACCGTAATGTGCTGATTCTAACTCTTCTGGAAAAATATCCAGAAGAGGGATAGCTGGATCATATGGTGAGTCCATTCCTAATTTTTTGAGGATTCTCCACACTGCTTTCCAGAGTGGCTGTACCAGTCTGTAATTCCACCAACAGTGTGCTAGTGTTCCTATCTCTGCACAACCCCTCCAGCATGTTATTGTTTATATTCTTCATTTTTGCCAATCTGACTGGAGTGAGGTAAAATTTTAATGTAGTTTTGATTTGCATTCCTCTGATTACTAGTGATTTAAATACTTTCTCATGTATTCATTGGCTTACTCAATTTCTTCTGTTGAGAAGTTTCTGTTTAGCTCTTTGGCCCATTTATTGATTGGATTATTTGTGTTTTTGATATTAAATTTTTTGAGTTCTTTGTAAATTCTGGATATTAGTCCCCTGTCAGAAGAATCACAGGCCATGATTATCTCCCATTCTGTAGGATGTCTCTTGACAATTTTGACCAATTCCCTAGCTGTGCAAAATTTTTTAGCTTAATAGCATCCCACTCATTGATTTTTGACTGATTTTCACTTTAGGAGTCTTGTTGAGAAAGTCCTTGCCTCCTCCCAAATGCCGGAGCGTTGGTCCTAACTTCTCTTCTAGCAGTTGCATGGTAGCTGTTTTAATTCCTAGTTCCTTGATCCATTTAGATTTGATTTTTGTGCAAGGTGAGAGATAAAGATCTAATTTCAGTTTTCTGCAAGTAGCTGTCCAGTTTGTCCAGCACCATTTGTTGAATAGGCTGTCTCTCAAAATGTTGTATTTTGACCCCCTTTGTCAAAAATCAGATGTTTAAAGATTTGTGGGTTTGTTTCAGAGTCATCTATTCCATTGGTCTTCATTCCTATTTTGATACCAGTACCATGCTGTTTTTGTTACTACAGCTCTAGCTCAATAGTATAGTTTTAAATTTAGTACTGTGAAACTACCTGTTTCATCTTTCTTCCTTAGTAATGTTTTCGCTATTCTGGATTTCTTATTGTTCCAAATGAATTTGAGAATTGCTTTTTCTATATCTGTAAAGAATGACATTGGCATCTTGAAGGGGATTGCACTGAATCTATCTAGTGCTTTTGGCAAAATGGGCTTTTCAATTATATTAATTCTGCCTAACCAAGAGCATGGAACACTTTTCCATCTTCTCAGGTCTTCTTGGATTTCTTTCATCAGTGTCCTATAATTTTCATTGTAGAGGTCTTTTACTTCCTTTGTTAGATTAATTCCCAAGTATTTCATTCTTTTTGAGGATATTGTGAATGGGACTGATTTCCTGATTTCTTCTTCTGCCCTATTATTGTTAGTGTATAGGAAAGCTATTGATTTATAGGTATTAATCTTGTAGCCTGCCACTTTGCTAAATCTGTTTATAAGCTCAAGCATTTTCTGGTTGAGTTTTTTTGGATCTTCCAGATATAGGATCATGTTGTCAGCAAAAAGGGATAGTTTGACTTCCTCTCTTTCTGTTCTTATCCCTTTGATTTCCTTCTCTTGCCTGATTGCTCCGGCTAGGGTCTCAAGGACTATATTGAACAAAAGTGGTAAGAGCGGGCAGCCCTGTCTTGTTCCCAAGTTTAGTGAAAATGCTTTCAGCTTTTCTCCATTTAGTATTATACTAGCGGAGTGTTTGTCATATATGGCCTTAACATAATTTAGATAAGTTCCTTTGATCCTTATCTACTCCAGAGTTGTGAGCATAAATGGGTGCTGAATTTTAATCAAATGCCTTATCTACATCGTTGAGATGCACATATGGTTTTTGTCCTTAATTCTGTTTAAGTAATGAATTACATTTATTGATTTGCATATGTTGAACCAGCCTTGTATACCTGGAATGAAGCCCACTTGATTATGATTAATTATCTTATTGATGTGTTTTTGAATACAGTTTGAACAGCACACGTTTTGAACTTAAGAGTTTACATATACTTGCCTTCATCTGCTGTACGTTAGTCTCTTACCTACCTTGAAGATGAGTGAGCCTAAAGGGGAAGGGAAGGGACTTGACTGTAACCATACTGTCAGAGAATACTTCTTCTCCTTTATAAGATCCCTGTCAAGTGAAGTAGAATTTTACCTTCTCTCTACATTGCAGTCCAGAAAACCAAGGCACAGCTTGAGAAAGTGACTTGGCTAGAACCCTGCTCCAAAGCCTGCTCTTGAAGTACTGATATCTTCTGGTAAAGGGAAGGCAATTTGGATACTAAGGGATGTTCCCACTAGGGGGCAGCAGAGACCAGCCTTGTGGCATGGCTGCCCCATCATACACCTCTGATTTTGCCCCTTTGGGTAAGAATTCTTCAGCTATTATTTTAATTAACACATTGCTCAATTGTGTTTGTGAAATCTTTTAAAATCCTTCTACACCTCTTTCCGAGTTTCTTTGAAGACTAAAGGCTTATCCAATCCCTATGTGCTTCTAGAACATACTAATTTACTCCATTCGCACAGCAACCCTATGCAGTAGATACTATATCATCATCCCTATTTTACACGCAGGGAAACTGAAGCTCAGAGAAGTTAAGTATTTTTCTCAAAGTTTTGCTGCAAGGAAGTGACAAAGCCAGGTTTGAACACAGATAGTTCAGCTCCAAAGTTTATACCTCCCACACCCCGCCCACCTCTTGAGTGACCAGACAGAGAGCAGCTCCCATCCTGTGGACATCTTTGCAAGACCCACATGCCTGTTGGCATGAGAGCTCCCTAGTTAACCTTTGAACACCAGTAAGTTCCAGGAATTGTGCAGGTGGTGGGGGAAAAGGTGAACAAGATAGGCAACTCCTCACCCTCCTTGTGTTTACAAGACTATGCATTCAAAGACACTCAACATCATTCACTGTGTAATGTGCCTACACTGTGCAGGCACTTGACCCCCTTACCTAATAGTGCATAATACTACTGTGCATAGGTCTTCAAATCCTTTCTTTCATTTATGCAATATAAATGCCATGAGGTTGGTATCAGTTAACAATTAATGTGAGGCCCATGAAAGCAGTTCTGGGGCTTTATCCACTGTATCATCCTGGGAAAGTTACTTAAAAACTTCAGCTAAGCCTATAAGCACTAATAGAAGCTTCCACCTCAGAGAGATGTGGTGAGAATTCAATGACCAGATCCATATGAAGCACTTGTTATGTGTTACTTACGTGTGTGTATATATGTGTGTTTTATGTTGCAAATGAGTAAATAGACTCAGGGGTTAAGCCTTGCCTAGGTCACAGCTAGGAAGAAGCAGGCTGGTGTCCTCTCTGGGCTATTCTCTGGAGGGGTAGTGCTCTTTTTACTGTGGCACAATACCCCAAGGTGGGGGGCTGGGATGCTGTAAGGACTACAGAGATTGTTCCAGAAGGAGAATGGCCACCTGTCACCAGCCACAGTGCATGCAAGAGCAGACCTGACCTCTTCCTTCTGGACAGGAATACCTGCTGTTCCCACTACCAAGGTGAGCTACCCTCAAGTGCCTGCCAGGCAGACAGAGCAGAGTCGCTAGGATCCACGATGGGTAGCAGGAGTCTGCAGGTTGACTGCTGTTAGTTGAGACATGGAAATTTCTGGTGGGGAGATTTCAGGAGGTTCCACCCAAGTGTCATAAGCCAGAAACTGGAGAGCCCTTTCACTTGGTCCAGCATGTGGGGAAATTTGAGCTTGCAGACAGAGCCTCTTGGCAAACTCTCCATAGACCTTGTTCAAAGCTAGACTTGATGTCAAACTCAGTCTCAGTAGCCCACTTGGAGGAGTTTTAAATCTTCACACACAGTTCCCTGGCAATCACAGAGCAAAATGGTTTTCCAGAAAAGTCTTCTGAGGTTTCAAAAGTGAAGTTTCAGAGCCAAGGACTGGACCCTGAGTGGGGTAGAACTGAGTAAGGAGGGGTACAGTGGGTGGAATGTCAGGAATACCCAGGATATCTGGTCTGCCTCACATCTGCATCTTCAGCCAGTCTGCATTCTTCCTGTAAGAGGGCTCCAGCATTGGGCTAGGAAACACAAGACCCTTTTAATCCTTGTCTCCAACCTCAGCCCCCAAGTAGAGTGACTTTGAGCACCATACTTGATGTTCTGGGGGTCTTGCCTCTTCTGTATACAGGGGTAACAAGTCTACCAAGCCTGGAATTTATATCTTGGAAAACACAGAACAAGAGGGACCCATACTCCAATGCAAAGGAGGTCCCTGACTCCCCTGAGAAAAATACAGTTTTCTGTCTGTGGGTTTCCAAAGGAATTTACTCAAAGGAAAAGCCCACCAGGGAGGATGTTGCCGCTTTAAGCCAGTTCTTTGAGTTTTTGAAATGTAAAAACAAGGGGGTTTGTGGCAACTCACACCCACCTGAATTCCCAGCCACTTGGAAGGCTGAAACAGGAGGATCTCAAGTTCTAGGCCAGATTCAGTTACTTAATGAGACCTTGTCTCTCAAACAATAAAAAGGGTTGGGGATGTAGCTCAGTAGTAGAGCACCTCTGGGTTCAATCCCCAATACCAAAAGAAAAAAATAGAAGTCCAAGGGGTGAAGAGGTGCAAAGAGTATGGGGCAGAGAGGAGGTAGGCTGTGAGAGGAGAGGAAAAGCCTGAACCAAATAAATACGCAAGCAACACAAAGACAGCCGTGAGAAATGCTAAGAAGCTTGTAACCGGGATTTTCTTGGGCCAGAAAAAAACCCAGAGCAGCTGGCCACTAAGCTGAGACTGTAGCAGGCATGAAGGAATACAGAGAGGCTGGCCTGGCGAACCAGGCAGTGACACTGCAAGAAGGACAGGAGTGTGGTCTTGGGGTGAGCTGAAGATACATGTGTGCACAGTGCAAACACATTAATGTAGGGAATATTAGGCCAGTTGGGCCTTAAGCTCTTTTAGTCAGTATTATTCTGTAACTTCTAAATCTTAGAGCCCCTGCAAATACTTTGCAAATGAGCAGTTTGTTTATCCAAATCCTTTGTGAATATTATTTCACTGAATTATAATAGTTTATCAAATGAGACCATATTTAGTCATTCTCATGTCGTTGAACATTTAGGTTCCTTGAACCTGTCAACTGATTATAAAGAATGCCACAATGAACATCTTTATGCTAAACTTTATTTCCTTAGGCCAAATTCTCACATAATTAACTAATAAGTCTAAGGAAGTGACTGTTTTCAAGGCTCTTGATTCATAATTCGAAGTACTTTCTAAAATGGTCATTTCTAATTTTCAGAATATTTTTATCATGGAAATATTTTAAATATATGCGAAAAACAGTGAATGGTATATTGGATCATTTTTACTTATTTCCAACTTTACTAATTATGTTAACAGTTCTCTTTCCGTCCTTCCGTCCATCCTTCCTTCCTTTCTTATGTGTTGCTGGCAATCAAACCCAGGGCCTCATGCATGCTAGGCACTCTACCACTAAGCTGCATCTCCTATCCAATAATTGTCAACATTTTATGGCAATTATTTTTAATCTTTATTTTGGAAAATGGGATGTACCTCACTTTAACCAAACTGCTGATTTTTCATTAACACATAAAGTGTCACAAATAATATTCTTTTCACAAATTCTTTTGCAATCCTGTTGCTCTTCCTTTAGGATAAATTCTTGGACAGAGTTTTGAAGACAAATCTATACATATTTTGAAATCATTTTTACATTATACCAAATTGCTTTTTAGAAAGGTTGTGCCAAATTATTCTTCTAACATCATTGTCTAGGAGTGTCTATTTCTTCTTTCATTGTCCTTTTTTCCACTTGCTAATTTAAAAGGTAAATAATATCATTACTAAGGAGACTGAATTCTTTTTTTTTTTTAAGAGAGGAGAAAATGACAGAGAGAAAGGGAGAATCGGTTTTATTTATTTTTTTCATCTCACCTTTGTTTCTCTTGTATATGTGGTGCTGGAGTTTGAACTTCAGTCCTCATACATGCTGGACAAGCACTCTACTGCTGAACCACTGCTCCAGACTGGGAAGTTGAATTTTTATACATAATTTTACCTATTAAATTTTTCTTACGTAAATTGGGTCCTTCCTGTTTCAATTTTTTTTTTTTTTTAAGAGAGAGCAGGATAGTGAGAGAGAGAATTTTATTTAGTTTTTCATGTGGCTTTCATTGCTCTGACATTTCATTGTGTATGTGATGCTGGGGTTCAAACCCGTGTCCTCACACATTCCAGGTAGGCACCATAACCGCTGAGCCACCGCTCCCGCCTTGTTTCACTTTTGATGTTTTCCTTTTTTGTTTTTTTTTTTTCTTACTGCTTTGTAAGAGCTTTTTGTATTTAACATTCCAGTAGAGTTCCAGTTGGAAGCAGGTGATGTTGAAGAGCATTTAATAATAGGACCATTTGCATGTTGTATATGTAAACTTTGGGGACTCCAACAAGAAGTAGTACTGTATCCCTTGAATTGCAAAAGTGGAGACCAGTTACCACTCCTAAGCCTGGTGACAGCAGGAGAGAGTAGTCACTGGGACTGAGACACTGCACAGAGTATCCTACTGAATCTGAGGCCTCCCTAGAGGGATACTGCTGACCAACAGTTCAGGCAAGGAGGGAGGTGGTGCAGTTATTTCCCTAACCCAACCTCAAAGGTACCTTGAATTGGCCAAAACCAAAATGGAACCAGAGGACCAAAAAGCTAGTAATGGATTATGTCAACCTCCTGGGGTACCAAACAGGTGACTGTTCTGGTTTTAATAGTATTAAGGTGAAAACTTTTGGGAAGGGGGGCAGTACTGGGGATGGAACTCAGGGGC
This sequence comes from Aplodontia rufa, assembly GCA_004027875.1. Lineage (NCBI taxonomy): Eukaryota > Metazoa > Chordata > Mammalia > Rodentia > Aplodontiidae > Aplodontia > Aplodontia rufa. Next base: position 105,103 of record PVKS010002274.1, read on the forward strand.
ACTCTACCACCTCCATCCAGCCCTTTTTACTTTTTTTATTTTGAGACAGGGTCTCTTTAAGTTGCCTAGGCTGGCCTCCAATTTGCAGTCCTCCTGCCTTGGATTACTGAGTTGCTGGGATTATGGGAATGTACTACATTGCCTGGTTGTTAAGAAGATGGAAACTTAAATTGACTACGGGGTATAGAAGTGTGGCCCAAGGAAGGAATCAGATTAGATAAAGTTATTAGGGTAGATTCCCCACAATTTACTCCTGCTGCTTTTTTAAGGAGAGGGAGATAAAATAGACTCCATGTTCACCGGTGGCTCAGAGGGGCTCTCATCAGAACCTGAACCATGTATTGACACTTCCAGCTTCCAAAACTGTGAACTAAACAATTTCTTTTTTTTTTTTAAATAAAGTAGCCTGTCTTATCTATTTCATTATAGTAAAGAAAACCTAACTAATATAGCACGGAAAGGCAGTAGAATTATTAAGGCATCCAATGATACAGATTTCTCATCCCCCTCCTCCTCCTTTTAAAGTAATGGGGATTGAACCCAAGCATGCTCTACCACCAAGATATACCTCTGACCCTTTTTATTTTATTTTGAGACAGGGTTTCTCTAAGTTTCTAAGGCTGGCCTTGATCATTGATCCTCATGCCTCAGCCTCCCAAGTCACTGGGATTACGGGAGAGCTCTACCACACTTAGCCCAAAGATACTAATTTCTTATCTGGTTTATATTTTAATCTCATTACCTCAGTGTATTTCCTTTTAATATTATTTAGAATTGTAATGTTTTTGTGTAGTCATATCAGTGGAACTTAATGCTATTTATCTTTGGTGTTTTGTTTTGGAAAGTGTTTCTTATCCCCAGTATGATGCCATCATTCAAGCAAATACAGCATGTTTTTCCTCTAGAATATGAAGTAAAAATCATCTATTTAAAAGATACACATAGCAGAATTCTATATCTGCAGAATAAATCCTCATTTTCCCCTTCTTCACTGTGATTGGTGGGTCGAATGAGCTGATCTTACAAATACAAACTGGGAGAGGGTTTTATTTTTCTCTCCATCCCTCCTTCAAACTGTGTTTGTTCCCTTAGCCTCCTGCAGGTGATGAGCTGGCTAGCTCCAGCTCATGAAAACCAATTGTTAAGTAGGGATTTTGCAAGCTGGCTGTTAAACCATTGCAGCTTGTAAATGGGTCATGGGAGAATTGACAAAACATCACAGTTACAACCAGAGCTTCCCTCTCCCCCTCCAGAGCACACTTCTTGCTAAACATCTGCAGGAGAGGGCAGGGATGTGGGCTCTTCTTTCCTTTCCTTCCATCTTGCTTTCCTCCTCCATGGTTCCCATCTCTTCCTATTCCTCATGGCTCCCCCAGGGCTGGAGCACAGAGGAAGGAGTTGGAGAAAGAACAGTCTTTAATAACTTTTATTGTTGTAAACTGCTCTTCAGTGCCCTCTGTTACAGAAGGGCCCCTGGCTCTTTGGGATGATTGCAAGATACCCGCTTACCTACTTTGATCTGAGCCATACATTTTCCAGCTGAGTACTGCGGCTCCTCTCCTACATTTCCTCTAGGACCTCTCCCCTTTTGTGGCTCTCTAGGCTTTTCTTCCTTTGTTGGAGGTGGGTGATGGAGCCAAGTATTGTTGCTTCTTAACCAAGTCCTTCCATGAGGTGTTCTTTCCCTTCCTGTCTTGGGAAGAACCTATAGTCTTTCTCTTAGAAATCCTTTCACCTGGGCCTGCAGCCATCTGAGACAGGGCTTTTTCAATCTTATTCACACTGGACCTGTGCTAACCTCCACGGTGTGTGCTTGATTGTGGGAAGCCTCGTGCCTCCTGCCCAGCCAAAAGGTGGATGTGAGCTGGGCATGGTGGTGCACACCTGTAATGCCAGCCACTTGGTAGGCTGAGGTGGGAGGATTACAAATTCAAGGCCAATCTAGGCAACTTGGTGAGATAAAAAGTAAAAAGGGCTGGGGATATAGTCCAGAGGTAAAGTATAGCTGGGTTTAATTCCCAATACCCTCCCCACAAAAAGAGAAAAGAACAAAAGTGGAAGTATATTTACCCAGAGAGTACCCCTCATCCTTCCAGGCTCTGTGGGCAGCTTCAGCCTCTTGTCCACTTTGGTCACCCTCAGATGAGAAGCACTTTCACCCTCCGCCCTCCCAAACAACAGGCAGCTATGATAGGCTATCCAGAGAGCTCTCATGCCCAACTGTCAGTGTGGGGTGAGCTGTGAGTTTGGGGAACTCAACAATTATCCAGCTGAGATCTTAGAAATCTGTTCCTTCTTTCTACAGAAACCCCCAGGGGGCTTTTCTTGAAGCCTCTCAGTTGGTTATGGAGACACAGCCCTTGGAGAAGGGGAAACCTCAGCACATTGATTTCACTTTTCTACATTTCCTTTAGGGCTTCTCCTCTTCTGTCACTTTAGCCTTCCCTTCCTTCCCTGGAGGTAGGTGATGGCATCCAATATAGCTCCTTCTTAACCAAATCTTTCCAGGATATGTCTAGCAGTTCTTCTTCCAGAATAAGGAGAGCAGTTGTCATCAATTGTCCTCAACAAGTCCCATTCCGTGTACTGACATACCAAAGTCCTTGATAAGGACAATCCTAGTATCAACTTGATCACATTGAGAGACAAGCAAGGCCTCTGCAGATTCTTTGGACTGCTAAAGGGTAGTGACCACAGAAGATAATTCTAATAAATCTAAATGGATGAGTGTTTGGATACACAAAGAAATACATGGGGAAAAAGTTGTTGGTCTTTTTTTTTAATTGGTGGGAGACAGCAATAATGCAATGATTAGTAAGCAAAGGAGAAATGGAATGTTTCAAAAGCAGCCTTCCCTAGGAATTTACTTAAGGTGCTTGGGGGATGGGAGGGTAGAGGAACTTTCAGGCAATGATGACTAATGTCCTATTTTAAGTTCTTGTGCCATATTCCAAAATCCTCAGCAAAATTCTGCTACAAATAACTTCCTGATGTTCATGTAATTTGAGGAAATCAAGAAGAAAAGAGGCTGTTTTTGATGGTTAATTTTATGTGTCAACTTGACTGGGCCACAGAGTGCCCAGGCATTTGGTCAAACATTTTTCTGGTGTGTGTGCTGTAGTTCAGATCTTGAATCTCTTCCAAAGGCTCATATGCTAAAGGCTTGGTCTCCAGCCTATGGCACTATTAGGAGGAGCTGGAACCTTTAAGAAGTAGGGCCTAGTGGGAGGAAGTTAGGTCACCAGGGTTATGAGTTTAAAGGGAATGTTAGGGAATATAAATGGAAATTTGTTTTGTTTTGTTGTTTGTTTGTTTGTTCTAGGATTGAACCTTGGGGTACTTTACCACTGAGCAATATCCCCAGCCCTTTTTATTTTGAGACAGGGTCTCCCTAAGTTGCTGAAGCTGACCTGGAACTTGTAATCCTTCTGCCTCAGGCTCCCAAGTGGCTAGGATTATAGGTGTACACCAACCACCATGCCTGCCCTCTCCTCTCCTTCCTTTTTACGTTCTGATTGCCATAAGGTGAACAAACCTCTTCCACTACATGCTATCACAGCCCTCCAAAAACAAGTAACTATGGATTGAGACCTCTGAAAAACTGTGAACCAAAATAACCTTTCCTCCTTTTTAAGCTGATTATCTCAGGTCTTTGTCAAAGCAACAGAATACTCACTAATATAGCCTGTGAATGTGTTCCTGATGAGATTATATTTGAGTTGATAGAATTAGTAAATTATTTTTATTCTCTCCTTATTTTTCATTCTGATTCTACCTAATGTGGGTGGGCCACAAGCAATCAGGTAAAGTTCTAAGAGATTTCCTTTTGCCTATCTTGGATCTGGGTCATTATTTATTTATTTGTTGTTGTGGTTGTTGTTACTGTTTTCCTGTTTCTTTTGGACTTGAACTGAAGCATCACCTCTTCCTCAATCTCTTGGTCCTCAAACTAGAATTGCACCATGATCTTCCTGGGTCCAACTTTCCTACTGTAAATCTTGGGATTTATTAGTTTCCATAATTGCATGAACCAATTCCTTACAATAAATCTGTGTGTGTGTGTGTGTGTGTGTGTGTGTGTGTGTGAGAGAGAGAGAGAGAGAGAGAGAGAGAGAGAGATGCATCAGGGAAGAGAGGGAGAATATCCTATTTTCCTATTTTTTTCTGTTTGGAGAACCCCTGACTAATTGTGTTTCAAATTAGACCATTGTGGGGCAATAAA
>PVKS010002274.1:109424-121252 GCA_004027875.1 Aplodontia rufa
TTTTTTTTTGCTGAGTTTCTTCTAATCATGAAAGCTTAATCAGACTTGTTTAATCTCTGTGTGTAGGGGTAGGTTGCTAGGGATTGAACCCAGGAATGCTTCATACTAAGCTACATTGCTAACACTTTCTGTTTTTTATTTTGGAACAAGATCTTGTAAAATTGCTAAGACTGGCCTTAAACTTGTGATCCTCCTGCCTCAGCCTCCTGAGTTTCTGGGATCAGAGGCGTGTGTCTCTGCCCCCGCTGAGTTTATCTTTAAAAGAGAAACATTAGTCTCTAAAATTTGATGACACTCAGCACTCAGTCATTATTGTTCACAGTAATAAGTCTGTAGGCAGCAAATAATTTAATTTTGTGTTCTCAACTGAATAAGAGGGGCTTTGATTTTTTTTTTTTTTTTGGAAAGGAAACTTGTTTTCGTACTATTGTGACTGCAGTAGTTAGACTCCCTTCCTTTAGTTTACTACCCGCATGGCATCAACTCATTTTTATGTTTTCTCAGGGTAACCTTTCTCTCCATAAAGACTGTTTGCTTTTTTCTTCTGCAGTGGTTTGGAAAGGAGATGTTTTATTTTAAATGTAATCAATTACCATCATTAGTGGGTTGGTTTTTTTTTTTTTACGAGAGAGTGGGACAGTGAGAGTGCTCTAGAAAGAATCAATTTTATTTAGTTTTTCCTGTGGCTTTCGTTGCTCTGACACATCATTGTGTATGTGGTGCCGGGGTCGAACTCGTGTCCTTGTGCATGCCAGGCAAGTGCTCCAACTGCTGAACCACCATTCCAGCCCATCATTATTTTTTTAATTTCATTCTTAAACCTGTAATTACAAACCTTTCAATGTCCAGAACAACATAACACCTCTGCTCCTCAGGAAGATGGAGAATTTAACACAGTTGCTTCCTCTGCCTGCTCACTACTGACATCTATGTTCATTATGATATTCTGGTTTATAAGTTGTTTTGGTACTGGGGATTGAATCCAGGGGTACTCTACTACTGAGCCACATCCCCAGATCCTTTTATTTCTTTATCTTGAGACAAGGACTCACTGAGTGCCTGAGGGTCTTACCATGTTTCTTTCTGGCCTTGAACTTGTGATCCTCCTGCCTCAGCCTCCCAGGATTCTGGGATTACATACGTACACCACCACAACCAATACCCAATGTCATTTCTGACTGACATCTTCAGCTATCTCAAAGCTGCTTCTGGATTTGGCCCCCATCTTGCATTTCTGTTTATGAAGCTTCTTTCAGTATCTGGGAGTTCAGGGTTTGCTTCCAGCTTTTCTTCTGTCATCCCATCCCCATTCTTGCATACTTGGTTTTGTGTGTTCTGATTCAGAGACTACTTTGAAGTAATTTTGTCAGAAAAGTCCCCAAGTGAAACTGTTTTGTTTTTTTTTTAAGAGAGAGGGACAGTGAGAGAGACAGAGAAAGAGAGAAACAACTTTAGTTTTTCACATGGCCTTAGTTGCTCTAACACTTAGTTGTGTACGTGGTGCTGGGGTTTGAACCCGGGTCCTCGTGCTTGCCAGTCAAGCACTGAAACCACTGAGCCACCGCTCCAGTCCCCCAAGTGAAACTCTTGACACACTTGTATATCAGAGAATTATTTTCTTTTGCTCTCATCCTGAATGAGAGCTAAGCTCAACTCCATAGATTTTTTCGTTGTCTTCATGAGTTTAGTGAGTTAGGGCCAGGAGAGGAGAGCAATAAGAGGGGAATAGTTGGTCACCATCTGGTTCTTCATCCTTCACACCATCATGGCTTAGCAGCCCTTTTATAAAACTCATGCTGAACATGTTCTAGGCTCTCGATGGATTCTTAGAGCCACACTTCTCAAACTTGACCATGCAAACAGTTGCTCTGGGTATCTTCTTAAAAGGCAGCATGTGTTCAGCACATCAATCAGGGCCTAAAAGTGAGAGTCTAAGGGGTTTGTTTGTTTTTGTTTTTGATGATACTGGGGATTGAACCCAGGTATGCTCTATCACTGAGCTACACTGCTACTACCCCACTTTGAGTAGCAGGCTTTAATGCTTTCAAAGCAGTTTCATGAATATGCATGTATGTACATACTAGAGATTGAACCCAGGGATACTTAACCACTGAGTCACATCCCCAGCCCTTTTTCATTTTGAGACAGTGGCACTAAAACAATACTTCTGCCTTAGCCTCCCAAGTTGCTGGGATTACAGGCATGCACCACTGTGCACAGCTTCATGAATATTCTTTATGATGTTTGATGTTCCATGTTTTCTACGAGGAATGGTGAGCCCTCCCTCCCTCAGTTCCTCCCCCCACTTTCTCCCCCTCCCTTTCTCACCCCAGCCCAGCTCTGAGGTGTGGGTTCCCTTCCATGTATCTTCCCTCCCACATCCTCCTCCTTTCCAGCTGCTAATACCCCACTCTCCACTGCAGTAAGGGCTGCGGTGGGTTGCAGAACAGCCAGCAGGGTCCTGGCTTTGGTGCTGGCATCAGGAGGAAGGAGGCGGTCTGCTTTACACTTGCATTAAACAAACTGAGCACACATTTGCGGAAAGAGGTTCTGCCAGATGTGGGGAGATCCGCTGGCCCCTCCTTTGCAGGCTCTAGTCTGGTGGATGGGGTGAGAGACAGCCATCAGCAGGGTGGACAATATCACAGTACCGGGAGAAAGGAGTAAGGTGCTATCGACACAGAGGTGGGTCATACAGGGCCTCATATGGAGCTGTCTTGCAGAATGACAGGCATAAACCAGTGTCAGGGAGAGAAAGGAAAAGGTATGCCAGTGGGCAGGGACACTAAGATCCTTGAGCTGTGGGAGGTGGCTAGAGTTCAGTGTGCCTGGAGCTCAGCTGGGGACAAGGAGAAGGGTGAGTGACAAGATGGAGATGCAAGCATTGCCCACTTAAGGCTACTTGTGTGCTCAACTGAGCTTGGTTAGATGTGGGGACCAAATTCCCCTAAACTCCTGTTTCTGACTTCATGTCAGTGAATTGAAGCAGTTGTTCTTAATCCTGACTTTCCTGGCCTCTCAAGTGCTCTCTGAATGAACCCCCATCATGCTTTCCTCCAGGCTGCAGGGAAGAGCCCCCCACCTGCTTTCTGTGCCTTTGCCTACAGGCTCCCCAGCTGTTCCCTCAGCCAGTAATGTCTCTCTGGCCCTTCTGCACTTAGTTCTTTCCCACTCATTCTGCAAAGCCTCCTCTCTTGCTACCCTTTTGTCCTCTGTCCTTGTCCCTGCAGGCTGGCTGGGTAGAGTGTCTCCTCTGGTCTGTTTTTGGTGTGGACAAGGACTGGGTGCTTACCTAATGCATTTTACAGTGCCTCCCATGGGCATCTGGAGCAAACGAATAAGGGCCCCAACACTCTTCCTCTCTGCCTACCTATTGCTTCTTTTGCTCTGTGTCTAGCTTGCTGCAGGGTCCCATTGCCCTGCAGCTTCTCCCAGATGTTTTTGCCATTGCACCAGCGGGACACATGGGCTGGGAACTCATGCGCACAGTGAAGTTTCTGGCTGACCCTCTCCCTCTCATCAAATCCAGTGGTCCCTGAAACCTGCCCTTTCTCTAGCCCAACCCACCTGCCCACCTTGCCTGTCAAGTTGCTCCCTGATTTATGCCCAGATGTCCCCTACACACCCCTGGTCACTGGCCCTTCCTAGGCTGTGCCTCCTCCTTGGTCCCCTCTGACTCTTGGGCCGACTTCTGCCCCAACTCTGTGCACTGACCTCCCCTGACCACTCCAGGTAAGTGATTCCTCTGTTTAAAGAACTTGGCCATGCCAAGTGCTGTGGCTAACACCTATAATCCCAGGGAAGCTGAGGCACAAGGATCGCAAGCTTGAGACCTGCCTCAGCAACTTAGTGAGACTGTCTCATAAAATAAAAAGTGCTGGGGATGTAACTCAGTGGTAGAGTGTCTGAGTTCAATTCCCAGTACCAAAACCAAAACAATCTTGGCACATCACCCACTGGTCATGTCACTGTATGTTCTCCATGGGGTTCATTCATGTGCCCCTTTGTGCATAGTGTCTGAATCAATGCTCAAAATCATTTGTTGAATGCATGTACTGATGTACTTTCTGTCTCCTGGTAAAGTTTTTTTCTTTCCTTTTCATTCTTATGTATTTATTTATTTTGATGCCAGGGTTTGAATCCAGGGGTGCCTTACCACTGAGCTGTGTCCCCAGCCATTTTATAGGCTTTCTACATGGTGGAGGCTGGGCTCAAATTTGGATCCTCCTGCCTCAACCTCCTAAATAGCTGGGATTACAGGTGTATACTATTGAGCCTGGCCAGGTGAAGCTTCTGAAAGGCAGCAGTCATGTATTCTTCACTGTATGGTTGATTTCATTACCCCCAAAGCTCATGTCAAGTGTATTTGCTTATTGACAGCTTGCTACCACCAACCTGGTACCAGCGCCTCTAAGTGGTTTGGATACATATGTACACACACACGCACATGGAGCACAGATCTTTTAAAGATCCCAGTAAATATGTCCCAGTAGCTCTCTGGAAATGATCAAGAGAACTTTCTATGACAATGGGAGTTTTCTATCTGTACGGTCCAATATGGCAGGACCAACCACATGCGACTATGCACTTGCAATGTGGCCAGTGTAAGTGAAGAACTGGATTCTTAATTGTATTTAATTTAATTTAATTTAATTAACATTAAGTAATGTAGGCAGCCACTATGGCTAGCGGCTGCCTGACTGGATGCACAGATCTAGACTTAACTCATCCTGTTTCAGCCTCTGCCCAATACTTGTTCTTCTCCAGACCCCTGAGCCTCTCCCACTTCTGCGCAGGGGTGCCCGCTACCTGCTCCTGCTCCGATTCGTTGGATCTACTTTCCCACCTCAACTCCCAAATTCTTCTCAGACATTGTGTTTGGCCTCTGGTCTACACTCTAATGTTCCCTTCGGCCTGGCTTTGCCACTAGGAAAGGGTTGGGACTGGTAGCCTACTGATGGCCTAGGAGCATGAAGGATACCGCACGTTCTGGACTTGAGTGGTCACACGAAAGACATCTCTCAGTGGATCATTTTCACCTGCTCTTATGGGTGCCCTCTTGGGATGGGAGGTTGACATATATAATAGTTCTTGGGAATAAGGTGGTAGAATAAAAGAGACAGACTCAGGGTGATTTCATCAATCTTATTTTCCTTAGAGAACTGATTTAAAGTGAGGCCCATTTTAATGAAAACAAAACAAGCAGACAAGACAGTGACATCCTTTGTATGTTTACCACGGTACAAGTAGATTTTGTGAACCAGAACTGATATTTTGGCTCTGGGTACTCTTTCCCAGCAGTCCAAAGGACATCCCCAAAAACACTTAAGACGATTCTTTATTACTCTGACAATGCCTTCTCGAAGGGCATATATAATAAATAAATAGAAAATATATCTTTGTTCATGGTGACACCTACAAGAAATGTTTACATACAAAACACATGTACATCCAACTCCCGAAAAAGGACCAGCTATTTCGGCAACAGGAAAAAGACAAGTATTTCAGAGGACTGCTGTTTTCCTTAAAGGCCTAACTCAACTGTAACGCTTATAAATAGAACAACAAGAACAATTTTCTAAGAATAAGGAAATTTGCACTACCAGGAAAACTCCTGGACATTGACTCTTGGTAAATGGAGAGAAAGTTTTATGTACAGATCCTGTGCTGTCGAACATATGTACAACTCTGAGAACTTTACAATAGATTATTTCTTTAAATGAATTGAGCCAAAGACGTTCAACATTCCCGGCCACCTGAAAGTGATCTTATCCTAAGTGGTTCACAGTGTGACACCCTTGCATTGAAAGAGTTTGAAAACTCAACAAAACTGTAGACAGGAAGGGCATGAGGTCATTTTAACTCAACTGTCACTCAGAGGAGGCCCTTCCTGTGATTTTGGCCTTTGGAGCAGCCATGTTTTAAGAGGCAGGGTCCCATTGTCACCTCCCAGTGGCTGGAAGATTCCCTCTGGCAGTTGGCTCAACCTTGTGAGTGGGCTCTAGGACCAAGTCCCATGAGGAAAGCTGGGCAGAAAGAGTCAAGCCCTCTTTGATGGAAAGAGTTTGTGACTGGGACAGGAAAAGGTACAAAGGTAGTTTGTGAGACCCAGGGAGACCCTACTGCATCATGAGCAAGTATCAACCACAGATTAAGATTTCCCTCATCTGGGGACTTTCTGAGCTCTCTCCAAGATAGTAGGGTATTAAGCAGTAGCGGAGACCCCCACCATGAGCCAAGTTGGCACATCCTGATGCCATCCACTGGGCTGCACCTGCAGAACTGCAGAAACAGGTAGCACCAAGGGGGTTCCTGCACCTGTCATTTGCCCGAGTGTGGTGTGGCAGGCAGTGGGGGCAAGGTGCAGGGCTGCAGGGACCACACCAGGAGCTGGGCAGGATTGTGTACGCAGAGGAGTGAGAAGAAAATAGCTGCAAGCTAAAGATCATTCTATTCTGATTCTTTTCTTCCTTTCAAAGGACTTGGTCCCTTTCCAGAGGCTACTTCAGGTGTGCTGGCATCCTGGCTGGTTGTAGAGGCAATGTGGTATGGCATGAGTGCTGGGAGTGGGCTCCTTGGGCCCTGTCCTGGCAGTGTGGTTCTTTTCCATCTTGGAGCCACATTTGTCCCAAGTGGGAGATGAAGGCTTTAGACTAGATGGCTCCCAATTTCCCTGGCTCTGAAGTTGCAGGCTCATTGACACATGACCTCTCTTGGGTCTTCTGGAGTCTTTCTCAGCTCAGTTCCCTGGAGAAAGTACAAATGACTCCCTTGGAGTCATCCAGGGCTGGCGGGGGACTGAATTCCACAGGGCTCCTGGCATCACAAGCACAGACCATTCTGCTCTTCTGACCATGCTTCTCTGCCACAGTGGGTCAGCTAGCAGAGGGAAAGGGTGACCCTCCATCACCGAGCTTCAGCAAGTGGCAGCAGGAAGACTCCACCTCTGAAACAGTACAGAGGCCACCTCACCTCTCTCCAACACTTCGTTCCCGCAAGTGCTACTGCCTCCCAGAGCGAGAGGCCTTCTGGACCCACCCAAGAAAGTACAGATGCTCCCTCCTTTCAACTGTCATCACCTCCATTTCACCTCTCTTGGGCTTCTCTGCCTGGAATCAGAGTGTGTACTTAGACCTGACAGCTCATCTCACCTCCCTAAGCCCCTCTCATTCGGGGAGTTCTCACCTCTCCAGCCTGTGTGCTCCAGGCCATCTCAAAGCATGGACGATGGCTGAAAAAGACTCGTCTACTGCTGGGTTCTGGGTACAAAGTGAAAAGCCACAGGCTTCTGGAATCTTAGAACTGCAAGGACCTTTAAGAATCACCCAGTCCAAGTCCCAACGTGCCAACCAGTCTCCTGAAAGGTGGGACACCTGCAGAAGCAGGGCTCACCTCTTCCCAGGGGTAGCCAGTCCCATCTTGAGGAGCTCTGTTGACACACGGGCTCCTATTCCCACAAAGGCTGGTCCTCGCTTACAGGAATAAATATTTGCTTAAGATCAGGGTCCTTTCTCCAACATCTGCCCCCTAATGCATCTGCTGGTGATCCTGGGACCCGAGAGTGGTACAGCCCTCCCTCCCCAGGTACCTTTGTGTGGGTCAGGGCTCTGTCAAAGTGCAGCATTTCTGCCAGCACAGTCCAGGTCTTCTCTTATGGTCCCCACACCCCCACAGAAGAGGCACAGATAAGAGAGAAGCACCCAAGAGGATGCAGGAAAGAGAAGACTTCCAGCATCGGCCAACACTGCCCAAGGGCTGCAGGTAGACACTTAAGCGGGGGCAGGTGGCAGCACCAAGGGTATCTAATATCCTTTCCTTGCCCATCAGGGCTGATGCATGGCCTCCCAGGCAGCTGCTGGACAGGGACTGGGAAGTTAGCCATCCTGCCTGTGCTGCCCACCATCATAGTCCACCATGGGAGGCACCGAGGTGACAGCTGTCCTCACAGCTTCTTCTTCCTCACCACAGGGATAGGCACAACTTGGAAGATCTTGGCCTTGTGGTCCTCTGTGTCCAGAGTCACCCAGATAGGTCGGAAGGTGCCTTTGAAGCCAACAAATGCCATCTTCTCTGGAAAGCAAAGATGAGTCACATGAACAAAAATTCTAGGAAAGAATGGCCACACCCACCCTTTCCCAGGGCTCCCTTTCTTCACTCCCCTGTCCTGCTGCCACTGGTACTCCCTACTCTGGCCACACTGGACTATATCCTGCTGAGTGGAACTCTGAACCCAGCTACTGGTGGCTCCTGCCTTTTGATTGACTGGGGCCTGAAGGTCTCACCTGTACTTTTCAGCCACCTTAGCAGGGCGGAGGCTCTGTTACATACAGGACAGCCATGCACAGCAAAGAGCGAGGTGCACTGGGAGAGAGGAATCCTGGAACCCTGCCTGCCTTCAAGCTGACCTGTGAGCACCAGCAAGTCCTGAAGTCCACCGTTCCCATATGCCAAATGATGGCATTTGTCTCTAAGATCTCTTCCCTCAGCTGTATCACTCTATGACTTTAGGAGTTTCTGAGAAATGGAGTAGTCTGTGGCAAGGGCACAGAAAAAGTGGTGCAGTCCAGACTAGAACTCTAGGCCTCTGCACCCCATGCAATGCTCAGTCTTGCATTGCAGAGCTTCACTGTACTAGAGGTCAGGGATCCATACCTACATTCAAGAAAGTCCTGGACTGTCAGGTGGCACACCTTTATCACCCATGGGCAGGCACCACTTGAGTCATCTTTCACACATGAGGTTTTGGCAACAGGGTATTAATTTAAAAGATGCCTTAAGATGATTCCAGGACTGGGCTGGAAAGGAGGCTTCTCTTTCCTGTGCTCTCCTTTGGCTCCCATAAAGGGCTTTCATTGTTCCTGATTTTTCTCTGGTTGCTGCCTGGTTGAATCTCCATGTGATAAGATACTGGTTTTGATGTTTTTGTAGTCAGGATGGTGTAGTAGCTCAAAACTCTGGCTTTGGTTTAGAAAGGTCAGATTCTGCATCCTAATCCCCCAGCCTTTTTTGGTGCATTATCATTACACCTAATAGTGGGATTCATTGTGACATGCAGACAATTTAACAATAAATTTGGTCAATTTCATTCCCTAGTACCTCTCCTTTCCCTTCCCTCCTCCTTCCTTCCTCTATTCTACTGGTCCCATATCCTAATCTTAAGCAAGTGGTTTAACTGTAAATCTCAGCTTCTTCACCTTAAAGGTAAATAATAGTACCTCACTAAAAAATAAGTGGGATAATTGTAAAGCTTTACTTAGCAAGGTTCAAGGCTAAGCTTAAATGGTAGCTACAGTGATCATTGTCATCATCTCCTCCTCACAGTCTCTGGACAGTCTGGCAGCAGCACGCCACCTCTGTCCTGTCCAACTTTGTCATGCAGGAAGCCCATGCTAGAAGGCTACAAGACCCTGGACAAGCCACACAAATGCTCTGGGCTTTAAAGTTCCTCCTTCTCTATCTTAGAAGACAAATGAGAGTTTTTCCAGCTGCAAAGGACTGTGCAAATATGGGCATTTGTTGGAACGCTGAGGGAGACAAAGGCCCTTCCAGTCTGGATGGTGAGAATTGTGGGAAGGTCAGACAAAGCCACTTTCTTGGTGATACTTTTGTTGATACTCCCAGGCCGGGGTGCAGTGGTGCACACCTGTAATTCTCGCTGCTTGGGAGGCTGAGGCAGGAGGGTTTCAAGTCCAAGCAACTTAGTGAGATCTGCCTCAAAATCAGAAACGGCTGGGAAATATTGCTCAGAGACAGCACACCCCTGATTTCAACTCCCAGGATCACAAAAATAAATGAATACATTTTTAAAAGGTGGGGGGCACTTGCTGAGCAGATGGGTGAGCAACTTTAGTGATTTTCTTTTTGCCTTGTCACACATTACCATAAATTTGCTGTCACAAAGGGATGGTAAATAGGTGGCATCTTGCCCATCCATTCCAGTAGACCACTGGGTGTGTTGATGATTCAGAGGCTAAACATAAGTTTAGTGGGAAAGAATGTTCTGGATTCAGCAAGGGATAACAACAGCCTCCATGCTGGGCACTAATCTGTTCTAGTTTCGTTTAAATTCCAGTGTAGACACTTACCTTTCAATTTGAGACCCCTGTCTGCCCCAAGCTTTTCCAGCACTCTGGTCCATGGACCTCTGGTGATGTATCTTCCTTTTGATGCCATAAGAACTATGGAACTGAGAGATAAGGGACTGATCAGATGATTAGAACAAGAGAGCAAATTGGAGCTAGAGGTGAACAGGAGAGATGCTAGCTTGTGAATGGTGGCACTTGAGTGAGCGCCTGGGCATGGGGTGACAAACATCCTAAGCACCTCTCCCAGACATCTGGTCATAGTCAGTGTTCTTGGTCTTCTCAAGCCTGGATGCAGCTTTTGGCTTTTACACGTCTGTCCCCAAACAGGACAGAGGATGCATTTGGAGCTCAGCATCTGGGGCTGCTCCACCAGCACCTAGGCCAGAGCTGGGCTCATGGGGGCACTGCATACACATTTCTTCATCTGAGTGTTCTCCACCCCATAGGAGAATGGTAATGGAGAAAGCTAGAACAGATGGAAGAAAGCAAAAAGGGAATGAGAAAGAAGGGAGGCAAGGGAAGAGGAGGGGAGCATCTGCCAAGTTATAAAACCATCCAGAGCTCCTGAGAGTACTGGAGCCTCGGAGATTGGCTGCATTTGGCAACACCTGGGAGCTCGTTAGAAGTACATAGTCCACCCCAGCTGACCCGTGGGCCCAGAATCTGCTTTTGAACATGATTTCCAGGTGACTGTGTGCCTTTAGGTCAAGAAGCCCTGTGTTAGGAGATTTCTCCTGGAACCTGTGTTTCTTTTGGAGTCTTCTTTGGGTGGTCATAGGCTTCATGAGGGCCAAGAGCCAGCCTCTGAGCTGCAGGAAGAGCGTGGCCCAGGCTGAGATGTTTCTGGGACGAACATTGTAGTTACCACATGCGTAGATTGACTTCTTAGGTTCATTTCACCACCCTCTCCCGTCAGACAAGATTTGCTTCTCTTTTACAAATGGGGAGATTGAGTAAATAATTACAAAGTATCTGAGAGGAACTGCCAAAGCGGAACTGTGCTTGGGAGGGGCAGAGGGCTAGAGAAATGCGTGTGCCCAGCCTGAAGATCCCAACTTGTAAAAGTCCAACTCAGGAGCAAAGCGTCTCTACTTTCTGCTTTGGGTTGTAGTTAGCCTCCAATGCTGGAATAACAGCCTGCATGGTAGGCAGACTCAGGCTGGACCAGACAGGGAAGTGAGCACCTCCTTCAAGAATAGAAATGGGGCAGAAGCTTCATGGGGCTTCCGGCTCGCATCTCAGAGGAGTTCCGTAACCACAGACCACAGTCCAGACATGGAAAAACTAGTTGGGATTTTGGAACTTGTTGTTACCCCCATTTGTGTCCCACTGGGAGCAGAAGGAAGCACTGTTAAAATGCAGAGGATTTGTTTGTAATAAGAACAGATGAAAAGAGAGCTAAGGATGCCTTGGGCTCTTTAAGTGGCTGGAGAGGAAAGCCCAAGGGATCAGTGGAGTGAACTCGGCCATTAAAGAGAGAGGCCTGTTAAAGAGAGAGGGCTCATCTCACACACATCCTTGGCACTGGATGCAGGCTCTGCTCCCAGGAGGATGTTTCCCATTGTTTAATTTCAGCACTAAAGCTAAGGCCATGGCAGGGCTGGGGCTGAGCTTTCCTGCTGGGGTGGACTCAAAGGAAGGTCATGCCCTCAGAATGGAGACCTGGCTTAGCTCACAGAAGCAGGACCGGGAGACAGGTTTTTCTTACCACCCTATATTACCAGAATCTGTCCTGCTTGCCCA